>PVIU01013714.1:0-54830 GCA_004026605.1 Ondatra zibethicus | reverse complement strand
AAGGAAGAAGGGGGAGGGAGGAGGGGTGGGGGGTAGTGGGAGGGGACCGGGAGAAGGGGAAGAAAGGAAAAAAAAATTTTTTTTTATCTTTAATTATGTTCTTGAATGGAAAAAATAAAACAAAACAATGTATGGAAAAAAAAAAAGAAATAGACAAACAATAAAAAAAAAAAAAGAAAGAGCTTTCCATAACTTTTATTTGGAGGGGGAGAGATATTAACAACAAATATCCCAAAAGCAGGAAATTTCAATTTATAAAATGAACCAATTGGGTCTTTCCTCACTTTTTTCAGGGAAAACCAATATCTGGAGCCCCTACAATTTATGCTTATGCAAATAAATAAGGAAAGGCATGTTATAAATCAGGAAATTTAAATAAAGGACACAAAGTCCTTATGATTCCATTCAAAAGTCAGAATTATATGCTATTCTAATGGTATTAGATTTCCAGAACCTCTTAATAGAATTACTGATTATCAACAGGAAGAAAGAGGTTTTTTTTCCAAATTGAAACCAATGAACTTATCTGCAATGATTCAGAATTAACTTTGTTATTTATTCAATTAGAGGAAATAGAGAAATCATGTGTGTGTGTGTGCGTGTTTGTGTGTGAAATACATATTAGATCCCATACAGGCCTACCAGGCCCAATTGCCTGGTCATGACAAAATTGAATAGCTAATGGTATGAAATGTGCTAGAAGCCTCAGAATTTCATAAGAAATACCATGTTAATAATAAAGAATTAAAGAAAGATTCTTCTATTGCTTGGCTACAAGCCACAGAAATTATAAGAAAATGTTCTACTTGTTCTTGTTCTCTGTATGACTAAGCTCTACTACCTGTAAGAAATAGTCCTAAGGGTACTCAAAGAAATGAAATTTGACAAGTGGATGTGTTTCATTTTGCAGAGTTTAGAAAATAAAATAATGTGCACCATACCATAAATACATATTCATGATTTCAATGAGAAACTGCTTTGAGTTCTGAAAAGTCTGATTCTATAATCATGCACTTATCAGAAGTTTGGACATTATGGGAAAACCTGTACAAATTAAGACTAACAATGCTCCAGCATATGTCTCTGATAAAAATGAGGCACTTTTTTTTTTTTTTTACATATTACAGTGGTACAGGACAATTCTGTATTCTGTCAATTATGTTTTAAATAAACGCTGATTGGCCAGTAGCCAGGCAGGAAGTATAGGTGGGACAACCAAACAGGAAGTACAGGTGGGTCAAGGAGAACAGGAGAATTCTGGGAAGGAGGAAGCCCATTCCTCCTGAGTCCTGTCCAGACACCAAGGAAGATGTGACCTGCCCTGCTGAAAAAGGTACCAAGCCATGTGACTAACATAGATAAGAATAATGGGCTATATAAGTTTTAAGAGGTAATAAGAAGCCTGAGCTAATGGGCCAATCAGTTTATAACTTATGGAGACCTCTGTGTGATTTTCTTTTGGGGAATACCGGCTGTGGGAACTGGGCATGACAGAAACCCCAAGAAGCAGGCCCCCATGTTACATTACAGCATAAAGAATATTATACCTATACCACATAATCCTACAGGATAAGCAATTATATAAAGATCTAATCACACTTAATGCTTAATAAACAGAAAGAGGTAATAAAGAGCCCTAGACATAGATTAACAATGCTTTATAACTTTAAATTTTTAAATGCTAATGAAAAGAAAATAATGGTTACAGAGAAGACATTAGATGGTAGAAAAAAGTCACTGAACTAAATCAGCCTGTATACTTTAAAGATGTGGTGACCTCAGAATGGAAACCAGGATATGTGTTATGATGGGGAACACATTTTGTTTTTGTGTCCAGAGAAGAAAAGCTATGGGTACCATTAAAATTTAGAAAGACTTGATTCAAACATGGGAGACTTCTTGATTAAGAGAGGTGATAGTTCATCAAGTCACATGGCAATTTAGCCTGGCAAAAATGAAAACTCCCCCAAATTAAGATTGGGACAGGGTTTTGATTTTGTCTCTCTGGGACAATAAAAGAATTCAACTAAGGAATCTAAAGACCTTTGGACAAATGAAGCATCTGAAGAAGAAGGGAGAATCATCCAAGAAAATTGTCCCAAGAAAATCACCCTAATATTACAGCATACTTCCAAAGGGATAAAATTTCATGGATCTATTAAATTTCAAGACACTTAGTTAATATAATCCACCTTCTTAGACTACTCCAACCAGGACTTCAGATAACCTTGCATTGTTCTATCCCCAGCTTTAGTCCCCAGGTCTTGACCATTATATCTATATTATCAGGGTCCCCTAAAGATGCTAGCACCTCACCCCACCCAATTCCCAAGAGGTGGGGTAGATGGTTTTTGGTCCCTTAGCCGATTATGGATGTTTGTTGTTGTTTAGGGGGCTGGTTACAAGTTGTTACTGGTCATGGGCAAGAAAATACTATTAAATAAAAGTTAGATTCAGGAATCTCTTTCTGAAAAGCAAAGGGAGGAATGTAGTAATGATAAGAAGAAAGGATAGATTACTGAATCTATTTTATTCCTTAAAGCAGCTATTAATCTCAAAATACTTCCCTTAGTATAAATTTTTGTATATCGATACAAATTTTGATATACTGTATATATGTTTCTACTCTTGTTTAAGATATTTTTGTATAGTAATGCAAATTTAAGGTTATTTTTGTTATATTATACGTGGTTCTATTTTTGTTTACGATATTATACCTATGCAGTCTGTTTTAGGCCCCACAGAGGAAAGGCTGCTTGTGAGAATTTGTCAAATTCTCCTTCATTTGGTCAAAGGGGTCATTATCTGGGTAGGTCTGTCATAGTCAAGAGAGTGGGAAATCAACTGGACCTTTCTGTTGGGGGAGACTCTTTTGTTGTCTTTTACAACTCAAGAAACTGTGTTCTGAGTTGCCTTTGTAGGTGTCCAGGTGATAAGGGGAGAGTAGAGAGGTGTGCCTGGCCAACAGCTCCAGGGAGCACAGTGAACTCAGTCATAAAACTTCAAGAAAAGTCTGCCAAGAAGCAGTGAGCTGGGAATCACTTCTTCCCCTGTGGAGCTTCCACATGGGAAGGCAGCTGGCTGCAGCCTTGATATAAGGCTTCCAGGGCATAGAAGAAAAGAAAAGTCAGTTTGTGCCAGACTGTTGACATGGAAAACTTGAAAAAGAGTAAGTGCATGATGTTTTAATTCCATATATTTACATTTTATTCCACACTGAAGGAAAACTATTATAGCTATTAAAGCCTAGTTGGTGTAGTTTGTTCTGGTGCGGAGGGTCACATACATTTGGTCAGCAAACTGTTTATACTTTTTATAACAGAATCAGTGAGACACAGAGCTTTTAGGATTTGTGTGTGTGCTGGGCCCACATAGGCTCAGTGTTCAAGGCTTGGTGTCTATAAGGCAGTGACAATTTGGAAAGTTACTGAAACTTGAAGTATGTTAGTGAGGCAAGACTTTGGTGGGCATATATTATCCGCCACAGGCTGAAAACTCAACTCCAGAGTAAAACATGTTCTTCCTCCTTTGATCTAGAGACTGTAAACTAGTGAACAGTTGTTTATATTAAAATTTGTAACTATTTTGAACAAAATTGACCTTTAGGAAATACTTGAGTGTAAGGTAAGTTATGTTATGTTTTGAATTAGTAATAGAGCAGTCAACTGTAAGGATTAGGATAGAATAAAATCCCCCATATCCACGTGGAGTCTGTGGTGGTATGAGTTTCAAACTTCATGAACTTTTATATACCCACAACAATATAGATGAATGTATAATTATGGATGCACAAATGTAAATGAAGATATATTTCTTTATGTTTGCCTTTTCCAGCCCCTTGTATTTGCTTAGCTAAAGGGGTATAAGGGAGACTCAGTTTTTGTCAAAGCAATTTTCACAGATACAGATACAGATAAGAACTGTTGCTTGTGATTGAAAATGGAGCCCTAGATGCAAGCTACACCCAACCTTCCAGTCTGGGAAATCCACTCTAGATTAGCTATATAATGAAATTTATGGTTTTTTTTATAAACAGAGATTGCTCGTTTGTTTCCCTGCTGCCCAGACCCAAATAATCACAAAGAAGCTATATTAATTACAACACTGTTGGGCCAATGACTGAGGCGAATTCCTAGCTAGCTCTTACATCCCAATTTACTCATTTCTGTTTATCTGTATATGATCAAAGGCTGTAGCTTACTGGGTAAGGTTCCAGCATCTGTCTCCTTCGGCAGTTGCCTGGCATCTCCTTGCTCAGATTTGTTGCCTGGTTTTACTCTGCTAAGTAATAGCTTCTTTATTAACCAATGATAATAAAAAATAATCACAGCATACAGAGAGGAATCCCACATCAATTGGTTAAATATAAAATATTGAGTTATCTTTTAAAATAGGTTTTACATATTCAGTAGGCAATGTACAAGTCACTTCATTATTGTTCCTACTGGTTTCCTCCTGTCTCCTCCTTCTCATTCTCTATTCACCCTTCTCCCCCTCCATTCCTCTTCTTACCCCCTTTACTCCTCTTTTTCCTATAATTACAGAGGAAAAAGAAAACTATTACAATATTACATCGATGAAACCAGAATTTTACATTAATTTTTTCAAAGGGACTTTTAAAGTAGAATTTAACTCTTGTTTGGAGTCTAAGCCACACACACGCACACACACCCCTGCCTGCCCACCCATCTATAACTGTGATATTCACATTCAAAAAATGTTTGAATAGCTGATTCCATTTTATGTGAAATGTCAAAAACCCTCAAGACCATCATAATATTCAGACACATTGGCCAGTTCTGCTTTGAAAATGTTTTTCAAGCTGTCTACAGTCAAAATATAGAAGGAGGACAGGAGAAATGGCAATGAAAGTGAACACTTAGGACTTTATTTAGACTTTTTATATATAATGAAGAACTTTGCGGTCTTTCACCAAAGATATGCTGTAGACGAGAAGTTTACATGTCACCTGAGAGTTTATAGAAAATGCAAATGGCCCCACATGAACCTGAAGGAATGAGAAATTTCTGTGGTTAGATCTTGAAATTGACAGTGTGACTTGCTTTTCAGGTGACTCTAATGGTCCTAAAAGCATTGGACCAACTACATTCCCTATTTCTCAACACAGCCTCTCTACTCAGCATTATTACTACATATGTGTGTGAAGATTTAAATGTCAGTGTCCAATCTGAGAAGAGACATGTCTGGACATACTCAAAAATTAGGGACACTAATATAGGAATCTAATTACAAAAATAATATGAGAACCATTCTCATCCCTTGAGGTGCAAGAATGATAAAACCTTTGCTGGCTCTGCCATTTTTCAGAAGACAGAGCCAGCGTGGATCTGATTCATGGGTCACCAAAGAATGAAGGACTATGCAAGCTTATACTACAGGTACTGGTCTGCCAGAGACACCACATAAAGCCCCTTGTACCTCCAGAGGGCAACAAAAGTAATGGTGGTAGTTTATAAAGCTCTGAGAGTCTCTTGAACAACCCTGACCCTTGTCATTCTTGGTCCTGGGGTTTTCGTTATATGAACATCAGCTCACTGAAAGAACATTCTGAGCCCCAAATGGAAAATTTCCTTTAAACTTCATATATATATATATATGTATTATATTATAGGTATTTTAAAGGTAGTTTACTAACAGTAGGATTCCTCATGACTTTTTTCAGAGATCCTTACTATTATTTTACTTACCTTCTCCTTTATATGTATCCTGTCCCCTCCCTTGTTAGAACCCCCCCATTTTCCAACTTCTCTGATAAAATCACTTGTAACCTGTTACTCCCGTCTCTATTGCTCACCTACTCCTCCTACCCAAGAATTTTTTTTTTTTACTTTTCTTGTTTCTGTACTTACTCCAAGATAGGAATTACATCTGAAGAAGAGGACTTAGGAGTTTCAGATGAGAGAGAACTTCTGATCTTTTTCTTTATGGGTCTAGGTTCATTCAGTATGATATTTATGGATCTGGTGAATTTAATATGATCTTTTCTAGTTTCGTCCATTGATTTTCCCAATCACAGTACATCTAGCACACTCTTGTGTCTAAGGCTCAGGGAACATTGTGAAAGAGGAGCCAGAAAAATAGTAAGATCCAGAGGAACAGAGAATATACCATGAGATTATGCCTCCTAGAAGTGTCAGAAGTTACACAGATAAAGTCTCATCAACATGACTGTCTAATCACGAGCTGAACAATGGGACATGCCAAAGTGAGTATGTGAAAGATCACAAAGTCTTAGCCCCACACAAAGAGCTATAAAGAACTAAGGAACGCTGAGAGCGGGAAAAAAGACTCCCAAATGAAGATCATCATAACACCTGGTCATCCAATATCAAATGGTCAGCAATGAAAACATACGTAGCTAACACTGTAAAGACTGAGCACACTGCATTTATGTATTTAGGGATGTGATGTGTGTGTGTGTGTGTCTGTATGTGTGCAATATCAATAAGTAAAAAAGAAAGCCATGAATTTGAAACAATGAATGGAAAGATATATGGGAGAGTTTGTAGGGAGGAAAAGGAAAGAGGAAGTGATGTAATTATATTATAAATCTCAAAAAAGAAAAGAAGCAATTTTAAAAAGAAGGCAGAATAAAGTCATTGTAGACCAAGCATCTGAGAATAAAGAAGTGAATATTCTCAAAAACGGTTCATTTCAATTTCAATGTTGTTAGTTAGAAGATATGGAATATGGAAGAGAGAGGCCCTTTGCCTGATTCCAGCTTCATAACACTTATAGCAAAAACAGAAAATATTGAGAATTTAGCAGTAACTGGAAACACTACAGAAAAATTCATGAAAAGAACACATGACACAATTCAAATATTGAGATTGCCTGGCATCTGGAAACATGCAGTCAATAGTTCATTTAGTTACACTAAGAATTTTAGGTTCCCTCCAGATTCAGTTATGACCTGTATCCAATTTAGTAGATTAGAGAGTGCCCATATGGTGTGAAATGTGATCAGGAAGCTATGGGTGTAAACACCATCTACTCATTCGTTTCCTGCCTACCCAGACCCAAATAATAACACAGAAGCTATATTAATTACAACATGTTTGGTCAATAGCTTAGGTATATTTCTAGCTAGCTCTTACATCTTGAATTAATCCATTTCTACTAATCTATGTATTGCCATGAGGCTGTGGCCTACCAGTAAGTTTCTGGCATCCTTCTCCTTTGGCAGCTATATAGCTTCTCTTTGACTCCACCTACTCTCTCTCTCTCTCTTCCAGCCTGGCTATATTCTGCCCTGCCATAGGCTATAGCAACTTCTTTATTAACCAATGGTAATAAAACATATTCACAGCATACAGAGGGAATTCCACATCATCTCCCCTTTTCTGTCTAAATAGAAAGGAAGGTTTCTTTGTAAAATTACACATAACAAAACAGTTATCAAGCAAGAATTACAGTTATACTATTTCTTTATGAATCTAAAGTTTCATATGTAATTTATCTTTTATCATAACTAAGGAAACCTATAATTATAACTATCTATTCTTCAACTCCATCAAAGACCCCATAAGAATATATTACCTACTTAAACAGGGAATGTATTATAAGGAACTTTCAAAACTAAAATTGACAGACATCTTGCTTCCTGGATAGTTGTCCAAAGCGCTTCTGTAATGTTGAAGCATCCATTTTTAGCCTACAGGCGCATTGTATCCCATAGACTTTTCAGTGAAGCAGGAAGATCTGTTCTGCCTTGTACTAAAGTAGTAAAGTTTTTTTAGTCTCTTCTTTCTGTGTCCTGCATGATGTCTGACAGTTTCTTCTGTGAAATAGGAACTCTGAAGGACCATATCATCTTTTGGAAAGTTCAGCAGTCACTTTTCTGTGGGTCCTGCATGTCCAATTCATATAGCTTACCATCAAGCAGTTCAGGGAAGAGCACTTTCTCACCCAAATGGCTAACAAACTCCATAAGGAGTCTCTTCAATGCCCATCATCATCTTGCAGTAATTAATGCTGCCAGAGCAGACATGTTTCACTGTCAAGAAAAGTCTAAGTTCTTAAAACCTTTTAAATGCCATATTCTGTAGGTCTTTGAAGTGCTGAAGATTATATATCTAATTGAAATATATCTCTATATGTCTAGAAAACCAAACTAGCATGAGTACAGTTTGACTATTATAGATGATTCTCTATTGATCTCTATTTATTAATTATATGTTATATTTTTGAATGTGTTGCACAAATACTTTAAACAAAAGCAGAAATACACATACACAGTATAATAAATCAACCTTAAATTTTTATCAATAGACCAAGATCTATACCAATGCAAAGTATTTATCTTTATATCATATTCCCCTTTAAATGTAAACAAACACTTATAAACAATCATTCTAGAAATTTGGATGTAGTTTTCTCCAAACTGCTTCCTGCTGTTTGTTGGGTGAAGTATTTTTAGTGTTCACAGAAACATTTTGGGAGGTCTTGTGCCATCAAATCATATTAGCCTGGAAGGAATCCATAAGTTATGGGCTCCAATATCAGTGGGTAGATAGTATATGAGGAGAATCAAGGACATAGCTATCAAGATCTATATTTCCTACACTTTGATTGATGTAGTATCTACAGAAACATTTGTGTGTGCTAATTCTGATAACTGTGTATTGTGCTGTTAGCAGGTCTTTTAATCATTCAGCTAATTGGCCTTGCTCTTCCTGAATTTCTTTGTAAAGAGCAATTATCTGAGACCATGTTGTGGCAGCTTAGTCTCGCAAGAGATGCGATTTTGTGAACCAGTTAAAATAAACCGGGCTTGTTCAGCACCTGTCTTTACTCATTCCTCTTGCTCCCTTTCAATTTAGAGAGAACTCTCAGAGGTAAACCACAGGAAGGCTTGCACAGGAATATTCCCCGAGGTCAAAGCTTATAGCTGCACCAGGTTGGAGACTCCAGGCATGTGAGAGCACTTTGGGAGATGGATTTTTATGGTGTCTGCCAAGTGGGAATTGGAGATAAGCAAAACAAATGCCCGGGCTTTTCACAACTTTACTTGCAAAGGTGAAAAATGAAGAAGCTTCTAATTAACAAAAATGGTTTTTAACAACAGTTTGGATTCCAAATCCTGTGGTTGGGAATGCATACATATGGAAGTGCAGTTGCCAGAATTTACAATCCATTTCCTCCCTGCAGTGTTTGAATCCATATGGGCATTAGGGAGGCCCAATTATTGTCAAAGAGGCTTCCGTATTTATGGGACAAGATGGTTAAACTTGGGCAGCTTGTGAAAAGGTGCGTCTGCACAGTTCCAAACTCTATAACCTACTTAGCTAAAGCAGACAGCTAATAGGTGACTGCCTCAATGGGATTTTTTTTATTAAAGCATAATTTTTAATGCATATTTTAGGGTATTTTGGGGAAACTTACAAATTCTTAGGTACCCTAGAGAAATCAAATTTTAAAACTATTTTTTTTAAGACTTGGCAGTCCTTCTATCCATAGAAACTATCTGGAAAAACTCGAGAATTTTTTTTTTAACTCCAGTATTAGAATGAGTATACTATGTAGACCTGAATAACAATGCAGCAATGGCTATCTGTGAGTATGTAAACTCTGAAGCTATAACGTTTTTAACTTAAATACACAAGGATTTTCAAACATATAGGGGCTAAGCAATAGTAATATTTTAACAAAACAGAGTAAATGTGCTTTAGTTCCTTTATCCATATGTGTATATGTAGACATACGTATGTGCAGGTATGTGCATGGATGTCTTCCTCCGTTGCTCTTACCTTGTGTTTTGAGATAAGGTATATAATTGAACCTGGACTGCACTAGCTCAACTAGACTAATCTTCCCTCTCACAGCAGTCATTATTTCTCCGTAACTCTTTGGCTAAGGATGATACCCTATGAGATTTTTTTTCCTTCTTCATTAGCATGCCTGTTGGCATTGGCATTGTTTGGGTCCTGTTTATGTACCGTTTTAAGAAAGGCAGTCTCAAAGGAGATTTCCTGCTTGTTTGGCTCTCAGAAATCTTCTGCCCTGTTATTGGAAGAAGATTTACCCATGTTATTACCCATGGTAATTTGAACATTACCATGGGGTAGTCCCTGAGCCATAGATGTGGGAACTACTGTAGATCTCAAGAATGATCATGTTAATTGGTGACCCAATACAAAGGTTTAGCCTTGAAACCGTACACACAGAAACAAAACTAGACTTACCAGGTCATATATATGTGTATGTGTTTGTATGTAATGATAATAACAAAAAAAAGAGGTTATCATTTTGAGAATAGAGTGGAAAGGACATGGGAGAGGATTGGTCAGAGGCAGCATGAGAGTTGTTGAAGGAAAAGGAAAGAGGAAAATGGTATAATTATATTTTAATTAAACTGTATTTAAAAAGAAAGAGCTAGCTTGAAGTTTGTTAGAAAGGAAGATAGAGTAGAAGGGTGGGCTGAATACGACCAAAATACATCCTATGAAACTTTCAAACACCTAATTCAAATTGACTATTTGGCCAGCATGATGGATGGAAACGTTATCTCTACTCCTTGTTCCAGCACTACCTCAAGAGTGCCTGGCTTTTTATATGATTGCTGGAATTTGAACTCAGGTGTTCATACTTATGTGGCAAACACTTTACAAAATGAGCTATCTCCCCAGCCCCTTTACAGTTCTTAGAATATATACATATATAAAAATTTGCACTTTTGTTTTATCAATTAAAACTTTCCATATCACAGTTTGATTTCCAGACATTAAGGGATGTAGCAGTAGGTGAATTTTATTGATGCCATTTTATATGGTTTTGCATATACATTTGTAAACATAACCCATAAATACAACTATGTTGATTTTCTTTGAATTTTGAACATTACCTTTATTTTGAACTTAACACAGCTTCCACGTTTTAGAAAATGCAATAATGGCTTGCATACATTTGAAAGTTCAACTGGAATTTCACATTGTTATACTTGCTGATATTTAGATTTCCTTAATAAAAACCTATTATTGGTGGTGATATGATTGGAAGAGAGACATGACCAACGCCAGGCTTAGAGAGTTGTGTATTAAGTTTTCTCTGACATCAAAATGGACACCTGCTATGTCATCCTTGTTCATATAGCTAAATTTGGGAAAAAAATTGATAGACATGCTGCAATTTTTAAGCTTTTTAATTATCTTATCTAGTTTGAAAATATTAATTGGGTCAATTCAGAAATTTTCTTAGTTCATTGTAATACATTCTTTTCATGCCAGAGCAGGGAAGTAAGCATTTAGAAACTGGTTTGCAGGTTTCAGATGGTTGTTAGAACCAGCAAGGGAGAAAAGGAGGTAGACACAGAATTGGGTGGTAAGATAAATTGAATGACAGGGCCAGTTCAACCTTAAAATAAGCCTCATGTCTTAGATTAATGGTTTTGTGTTGTGGCATTTGCAGTTATCTTTGATTGCAATGCAGCTAGTGGGTTCTGGGGCGGTCAGTCTTGTACGCTACCAGTATTTGGCTTGGAAATTTCATTGTAACTTCTTGTCCTGATCTGCTGAACTGAGACTCTCCTTTGTGTCTCTGCAACACTGAAATTCTAGGGTCAGGTTTTGTGTGAGGTTGGGAATAGGATGACTGTCAGTCAAATGGGTAGCACTATAATTTTAAATATTAGAGATGAGGAAGAACATGAGTTATGAGGTAAACATAATGTTAATCATTTTTCAAGTTCTAAAACTGCTATAGATTTTTTACTTTTTGGTGATGGATAAGTGCATAAAATATATTCAGTAATGAAAGTGTAAGATTCACTGTAAAGCTCCATAGCTTTAGCATGGCTATTCTAATTGATTCTAAGTTCATTTGGATGTAGACTTTGGGTCCAGCTAATTGCAGTGCTATGTGGTGTTTTTAAAACTGAACTTACAGAAAGTTCCAGAATAAAAAAGAACAAGCATGATTCTGACAAGAAAGTATTAAATTTCTTCTTCTAAGCCTGCTTTAGGGAATGACAAAGTGTCCATCAGAAACAGGAGCAGATGACAGCACTCCCCTGGTCTCCTCTTCCTCCCTCCCTCCCTCGTTTTCTTCTTCTGTTCTACTTTTCCCCTTTCACAGAACAAAAGAGTGTACTGATCAGGTACTTCTTTCCACTTTTGTCGACTGTGTAAACAGCATCAGATTCCAGTGTGGATATGCCAGTGATATGGCCAGATTGACTGAAGGCTTGTTTTGGAGCAAACAGTACTTAAACAGTACTGAGACACAATGGCTGTGAGAACAGAATGCACAACTATTAAAATAGGCCATTACTATTGGGAAGAAATCAATTTTAGTTTCCATTTGGCTCAAGTTGCGGTATCCCAAATATTTCAGATTTCTGGCTGCTCTTTCCATTTTTGGCATGTTCTTACCTTACTTGAATTTTAGTTCTACCTATAGAAAAGCTACTCATGTAAAGTAGGTTTAGGATAAACTCAGTGTTCACTTGTGACCCACTGATTCCTATATGAAAATAGGTTTATAAATAAAACATTCAATTTTGTGTTAATTAATTCATGTGTACAAGTGTATATAACAGTGATGTTTTCTCAGTAGTCATTATTTGGCTAAAAGTGATTTCCTAAAGCATAAATTATCAAGCAGAGTCTGAGATGTTGGCTCCTAGGATGTACCATCTGTGATGATGCAGTCATGTATCAAACTGAAAACACAGAAGAAGAAAAAGTCATACTTCAGGTTGGTCTGTCTTCACCCTCAAATTGATAACATCCTTGAGTTTTAAAATAGTTTCACATGTTCTGAAAAACTATACTTTAAATTATTTCACACCCAGGGATTCAAATCATTGAGTATATCATAGGAAACATATGCATTTGCATGTGTGTAAGTATAAATGCTTGTAGTATATGATGCTAACTATATAATATTATTATATTATAATTATTATTTTATATTATGCACCAGGAAAGTTGCCTGCTTGAGCTTTGACACTGAGAGACCTCAGTTGAAAGATGAATGGGTGATTTGTGTATTGATGTTTTCTGAATTTGTTTGTTGTCCAGTCACATTTAAAAACAAATTGATATGTTGAGGGACAATTTTGGAATACTAGTTCATACTCACTGCTACAAACTATGTTTATTGACTAAAACAACTTTTCAATTATTTGTCTAAACATGGTTATGACTGTAGTCGTGCAACTTTATAGGTATACTTATTTTTATTTTGCTCATCTTGTTTATTTTACTTGGTATGTTTTCTCCTCCTGTTATTCTTCTTCCCTTCTTCCCTCCTCCTCTACCTCCTTTTCTTCCTCCCCCATTTCCTCTTCCTCCTCCCTCCTCTTCCATTTCCTCTCTTCCTCCCTTCTTCTCTTCATCTCCCTTCCTCTTTCCCCCACCTCTTCTTCCTTCTCTCTCTCTTTTTTTATTTTTGGTGTTGAGCACTGAACCAAAGGTTTCACACACACTTCACCACTGAACTCCAGAGCAAGCCCCAAGAGGTTTTATTAAAGTGGAATGTCACTGAAAACAAAATGTTATTTTTCACACACTTTTCTTATCTATTATTCAAGCTATCTCTTTTAAAATCAGGAAAGTGGAGATGACAGCAAATTCAGTATGTTCATCTTTAGGTGTCTTTTCTCTGTTTTAGGATTAAAGAAGATTCCTGTGTATAGAAGAACCCACACTACTCCAACCAGAGACCTGTGTTTACCAGGTGAAAATGTGAGGTTGAAAGTTTGATGTTTACACAAATGTTTCACATTAAAAAGTTGGTGTATGCTTTCCTGTTGCTCAATTTTAAGTACTGTACAAATGAAAAAAGTTGACATGCATAACAAAAACATTAATTATTAGCCAAACGTTATATTTGTTTATAAATAGCTTCTCACATTCCTTTAGACTTTTTTATTATTGAAATGTATAAATAATAATTTTAAAAATATTTCTTTAGCTATTCATTGTAGAACATTTAAATTTTCTTTTTGATAAATTCAAACAGTGACAAAGTGACAACCCTGAAAAGCATCTCAAAAACATAAAAACAAAATTATAAGTTACATATACACATGCATACATGTATACATACAATCATGCATATACACACACACACACACATTCATGCTCTGAGTATTTTAGTGCCAATGTTTTATTCAACTTGTACATTCATGTATATAATCATTCTCTGAGTATTTTAGTGCCAATATTTTATTCAACTTTTACACTCATGACAAAAGTTCAGGGAAAAGTAGTATCGGTTCTATATCAGATTACTCACTCTTTCAAGTTATTTTTAAGTGAAAGTATGAATAAACTTATTTCACTTATTTACAATTTTGGATATTTACACTATAAATAACGCCAGATGAAAATGGGAGAATCTTATGCATTCAGGAAACCTTTCCTTCTCTCTGCTTTTTACACTCATGCTACATGCTGTACCAGCATACTGGCTTCATCTCAACCCATCATGTATAAATGAATAGTTGAATACCAAGGCTAACTTGTGTTCATAAGTGTCTGAGTCCTTCACTTCTTTGTTGCATAATTTTATCTAAACATATAGGATCTAATACTACTCCTGTTACTGGATCTGAGCATTGTGGTCAATCTTCAGAATGTTCTGAAAGTTTCACCAAAGTCTAGTCCAAGCTCATATGTCCTTTGATGAAAGGATTAGGGTCATGCATGAACACCCAGAGCCAGACATTCTCCCAGTCCTCAATATGATTTCACTCTTCACTAGGAAGTGATTGATTAAGAAAGCCAAAATCAAGATCCCAGGTTCTCTTACCTGGGAGAAATACAAGAGCATGTTTACTGTCATCCTGACCACACTATGATTGACAAATACAGCTTATGAGAGTAAATTGTGTACATGTTTGTTTCTCTCGGATGTTATATAGATACATAAAATCTCATATATGACACATACATGTGTAAACATAACCGCATATATATAGCAATATATATAGAAACAGATATATATATATATGTGTGTGTGTACATATGAGTATATACACACATGTGACTGGAAAGTAGAAATGAAACTGTCTAGGGAAACAAAGAGGACAGGGTAGAAAGAAAAATTAAGGGTCTGGGGATAAACATGTTCAATGGATACTTGTGTGACAGTGTCTTATGTAACACCGAAACATGGTTAATGAATATATATAATTTAGGCTGGAGAGATGGCTCAGCAGCTGAGAGTGCTTCCTGCCCTTCGTTGGAACAAGAATTTGGTACTCAGCACCCATGTTAGACAGCTCATAACTGTACCTTCAGTACCAAGGGATCTGACATTCTCTTTGTTCTTCCGTGGGCACCTGCACTTACATATATACACACACAAAAACATATACACAATTAGAAAAAATATATATAAATAAAATACACATCAAAATTGTAAATATATTGTATTATAATGAAATTCTTAAATGGAGATTAGTATTTAATGTCTAGATATTATCATTCTATATTTTTCTTATTAAAGGAAATAAGATACAAATTTGATTTAACAGCAGGAATTAGACAAAATATTCGTGAAAGCATTATCCCATATTTAATTTTACTTTTATTAATTCAACAATTATTTCTGAACATCTCCTCTCTGGGTATAGACTACATAGTTCTCCAACCCTCTTGGAGTTTACCTTCTATCAAAAGAGACAGGCCACAGAGAAGAATCAGCTACCCATTCAAGGATGGTGTGCTGCGGGTAAAGGGGGAGCAAGGTGAGGGACATTATAGGATGCAAGAAGTAAAAGTGTTCTTCATGGGGTCATGGGCGCTACATTTGGATAAAGTAAGGAAAAGAGTACAGAGAATTTAAGGTGGGTAAATAAGCATGCAAAAGGCCAATGACGGGTTTCCATAGGACAGGTGGAAGACCACTGCAGACACTAAGAAGAGGGTGGTACCCCTTATTTTGTTTGAGGGTAGTTTCTCTAAGGGTGCCAAATTCAGTCATCCCTTCCTGCTCACCCGTTTGCTACAATATTTCCCTTCAAAGTTCTTGTAGCTTCTGTTGCTGCTGCTCCTCCACCCTCCCATTTCTTTTTTTTTCTTTTCCTTCTGAGCTTTTTCCTCTTCCTCCAACTATTCTTCGTCTTCCTCTTTTTCTTCTTCCTCCTCTTTTTCTCTCTCTTCTCTTTGTCAGTCCTAGCCTTACACATGGTAACAGGTACCTTTCTATGGAGTTTCACCCTCATCTCTCTTTATATCTTTTGATTCTGAGAAAGTGTCCTTCTAAGATACCAAATCTGGACTTGATCTCACTCTGTGGCTCAGGAAGGCTTTGAGCTTGTGCTCCTTCTTCATTGACTTCCCAAGTGGCTGTGATTATCAGCCTTTGCCTCAAGGTTTGGCTCCTGTGACATCATGTAGTTTCTATTTATAGACTTATTGTTCATATTGCTTATATCATCTTTAGAATACAAACTCTAAAAAGTGAAGATCGCATTTTTTGTTACATATATTAAAATAATTACATATCTGTCAGTCATCTTATCAATCTGCATTTTATTTTTCAGTAGGCCGCATCTTAAATGTTTTCATATAAAGAAGAAAGTGTATATTATGCTCGAGGTTTTGGAGCTGTATTCTGATTCTCCGATGATGGTTCCAGTGAAATTATTAAGACTGCAGACAACAACTTTTCTCCACTGGACACAGATACTTTGTCTCTGTCTCTCCTGACCATCTAATCTCTTTTAGAAGCTACCATCACCTTCCCCTCAATTCTACCCCTTGGCTCAGGTCCCCACATTTATACAGGTGGATCATTTACATTATTGGAGCAAGAGAGTCACACCATGTCTAACAAAAATTTGAAGAGTCAGTTCTTTCTCTTTCTATTGTATTGAAACTTTAGTTTAAAATACTTGTTAATAATAAACATCCCATAGTGAAATTAACCAGACCTAAACTCCATACATTTGAGCAAACTCTCGCACAATTAGAAGGGAATGTGGAAAGTCCAGCACGGAGCTGCACAGCTTCAGAGTGGCTCTTCCTAGTGGATGTGTTCTCAGTTTTTCAGTGATTAAAACAAACATGATTGGATGGTCTCAGAATGAGGCAGATGCACATAGAAAGTGTAGGAGGGGTCATGCTGGAAATGGTGGCTTGATTCCTGTGGTATCAATCTTCTTTCCACAGTGTGGCTCTTCCATCGCTCTTTGCACTCTGTACTAATCATTTCTTCTTGCTAGTGTAGTTTGCTCTGGACTTTTGTTATTAGCAAACCCAGTTTCAAATCAACATAATATCTACAGCAATATCAACCCACAATGCTGTCATGATATAGCTTGAGCATATCTTATATCTGCTAAAGATCATAGGAAAGTCATTTGAAAGAAAATTACTTACATGATAAAATTAACTGTTAAAACTTCTAGAAAAAAAGACATCTTCACCAAAATCGGAGGAAGCAAGTGATCATTTGGAGGTTCGGCATCTCAGTGTGTGCTCCCAGGAAGGGTCAGGTATTTGTCACCATGGCTCATAGCACAGCCTGGAACCAAGTTCCCACAGAAGGGCTCAATTGGTGGAGATATAACCTTTTTTATGAATCTGACCTTTGAAACCAGCAGAGTGGGCAATAACCATTAACAGATCAAATATGAGAAATGTCAGGTGTGGAGTAAGCCTTGACAGGAAATATTTCATCCTCCTAAGCCTTGAACAATCACTGACAGGACCTGGGAGGCCATTCCGCAGGCACCCTTCTCCCTTACTCTCTGTGATAAGGATGACAGGTCGCTTCTTTTAGTAGTGCCTTTTTTTGTTCAATGTTCAGCTACAAGTAGATCAAATTGTCTCAAACACACTATAATTCTGAGAAATCACCATTGCGAGGTGACCTAGTTTCCTTCTTATTGCCACGGTGAAGGAGCCCTCATAAAGAAATAAGCTCAACACTTTTAAGTACTCATGTCTGTATTTTTGTAGGCACTGTCTAGTATGTAATGCTATTGCATATTCCTTTAGCCAGAGGTGTCTTTAGCTAACTTCCCCAAGTCTCCTTCCCCAATTGTTAAGCACTTCTCACTATGGAACTGGTAACTGGGAGGCAGATAAAAATATTATTGGTGATCAGAGAACACTTATTCTAACATTCTTCGATGATTATAATGAAATCGTTTTTGCTTATATTTTTGTTTTATTTTTAATGCAGTTGCCAATTAGTCAGTTTGGTTATGAAGTGACAGCAGTAATCTCACTAAAATGGTTTTACAAAGGTAGTATCATGTTTGCATTGGCCTTTAATATCAACAGGACCATCCGACATTCTAAGTTTATGTGCTGACTCAGGGCTAAACCTGTTAAAGGTCTCTAGTCATTGTCAAAGTGAGAACTCCCATTAGTGACTTGTTCACACATGTCTTTAATATGGACTTTGTTTCTCAGTGGTGGGAGGAAAATTACAGGGTGTTGCTCAGTCTGCTGCAGCAACCCCTGAGCTCTGGAAGTAAGCAAGCTCTCCCATCACTATCCTCAGATCACAAGGGGACACAAATATGTGCATCATCTACCACCCAATAAACATAACAAGTCATGCTAAGGGAAGTTGAAGCGCAGGTTTGTAGCTACAGGGAAATGAGATGGGCACTAAAAAGCAAGGGGACATTTGAGTTCTCTTCCTAACAGATCCTTCTGTCTGCCTTCCTACGAAGTTTTATTTCCTTTGCACTCTGTACTTTCATCCTGATGACACGGCTATTATTTTATAGCGGTTTCCAGCCGTTAATTAATGAAGTGCACACAAGTGACATGACACCACCTTTCCCAATTATCTCCAGCATCTATTTTTACAGCACAAAGCACTGCTGCTTTGTGGGTTGTCTTGTTCGCAAATTGGCTCAGGAGGCAGTTACTTTAATAGCCAAAACAATGCAACAGTAGTGCCACACCGGTGACATGGGGTAATTGTAAATCACCGTGTGAAATCTCATAAAGCTCACCATAAAAGCCCTGGTGATATCATGTAATAAAAGCGCCCGTTTCTACTGAGTTAAGCAGCTATTGCTCAGGTTACCGTGTAATCTCAGGAGTACCCTCAGTACTTCATGTAGAATAGGACATGGCTGGCGGGTATGGTGGCCACAGGAACCAAAGGATCTCTCTCTCTCCCTCCCTCTCTTTGTCTCTCTCCCTCTGGTTCTCTCTCTGTCTCTCTCTCTCTCCCTCTGCAGTTCTCCCATGTTTTGAATTTGTTCAAGCTGCTATTGATCTTCACGCTGCTTTTTCTCTCTAATCCACCCTCTTCCCTCTTCAGTCACCAGAGAGCTCCTGCCCTTTCACCAGGCTTACACGTAGATCTTTGCTCAGTTTACATGTCCCTGTAACCACATTGATTATTGATTTTCTTTTAGAGTTTGCTGCAGCAGCCTTTGTTTAATTAAAACTCATTTTGCGTATAAAAATACTATTGCAGTGTTGTATCTAGAAAGAGAAGCAAGGACAAATCCTTTCTCTCTCTCTCTCTCTCTCTCTCTCTCTCTCTCTCTCTCTCTCTCTCTCTCTCTCTCTCTCTCTCTGTTTCAGGACTCCAGACTCTCATCCATCTCACACTGCTATAAAAACTCAAAGATGACCTCGACCTTCTGGACATCCTACTAGCTCTTGTCAAGTGCTGGTATTACAGGTTTAGAACACCACTCCCCACTCTAAGCCTGCTGGGACTTTACGCACTCCTTACCCAGTACCCTGCCACCCCAGTCCCCACTGACAAGACAAATGCAGTATCGTTTTCCAAGCAAATGATGAGAAGACTTGGACTGCTTATGCGGCTGATGGAGTCAGGGGGATCGTTCATAGTGTCAGTCATAAAGGTCTCCATTTAGTTATCATTTATTAAGTACTCCACATTTTCTAAGAAAGGGATAAATCTGCACGGTCTATGTCACTTGGAACATTCTTTAACCCTACTTGTATTCAGTAACATCACATATATCATCTATCTATCATCTATTTATCTATTTTTTATTATCTATCTGCATGTATGTATCTACATATATAATCACTGGTTATTTTTATGAAGCTGAATCACTTACAATGAAGATGAAGGAAGCCTGGGGCTATGAAATTAATATTGGTATAAATTAATTGGTATAAATTGTTTCTGCTTTTTCTAGTTTCTATTACTTCTGAACATTTTATCCTAGTTTCCAAGAGATACTTTAAAGGTTTTTCCCTTTGTTTTATAAACTCTACCTATTGCTGTTGTTTTATCTGCAATAACTGTGTATGAGGTGTGCATTATGATCCCCTTTCAAGCAAAGCTACCCAAACTTGCTATTCTGAGCAGTATTTATACCTGCAGGAGGCCGCTTTCAGCATCCTATGTACCATAGCATAAGGCAGTGGAGTTTTGAAAACTTCTCTCCTGAGCTTTAGAACTACTTGTTTAGGACACATGGGAAAACTAGCTATGCTATTTACTCCATTTCTGTGCTTAGATTTGGTTTTCAAAGGAAAACAAGCAGGAAGTGCCTGAATTCTTCAGACATTCATTAGTTCCCTGGGAATTGTGGCCAATTCTAAAATCTAATCTACTACAAAACCAACCTAGATGCCTAGATAGAGTTGTTGAGGAGCTGGTGATCAATCAAAGATATTGAGATAGCTCCTGCATTGGAATAAGCTTTGGCTTAGGAAGGCAAGACACTACAAGTGTGCACAAATGTAGATGGAAATTTTTATCTTGATCAAAAAATAGCTGTTAACATTAATTAGAGCTCTTTTATAAGGCAATATTTTTTCATATTCTTTTATTTTTCATTCAAAAATTTACACTTCCACCCCTTCTCCCCGTCCCCTCCCGCCCCCCCCACTACCCCTCCTCCCTCCCCCTGCTTCCTTAAGAGGGGGCAGGATACCCTGCCCTGTGGGAAGCCCAAGGCCCTCCCCCCTCCATCCCGGCCTAGGAAGGTATGCATCCATTTTGACTAGGTTCCCAAAAAGATAATACATTCAGAAGAGATAGGTCCCAGTGCCCTTATCATTGGCTTCTCAGTCAACCCCCATTGGCAGCCACATTCAGAGATTCCAGTTTGATCATATGCTCATTCAGTCCTGGTCCAGCTGGATTTGGTGAGCTCCCATTAGATCAGGCACACTGTCTCGGTTGGTGGACCAGCCCCTCACGGTCCTGACTTCCTTGCTCATCTTCTCCCACCTTCTGCTCTTCGACTGCCCCTTGGGAGCTCAGTCCATTGCTCTGATGTGAATGTGGGTCTCTGTCTCCACAAAACCCAGTAACATAGTTTTCTTGTAGGAAGTAAGCCATACTCTGTATTTATGTCAGTTTTAGAATGATTATGAAAAGGAAGTACACTTAAAATATTACAAACTGCATTTTTCTGTGGAGAAGCCTTTAGAAATGAAAATAACTGTGTATTCCATGTTAGATAACTCAGAGATTCAAAGATTCAAATCCAATATGATGTGTAGAAAAACATTGTTTGCTTACTACATATGTACCTAAAATGTGTACTTATGAGATAAACAGCTTAATTAGAACACAATAAGTGTGTGTACATATGTTTTTACCTAGTTGGCCTTGCTATGAAAACTGTCACATTAGACATATAGTAACTTGCTCATGTTTTACCTTTTTCTCAGGCAGTTTATAGTGGCAGCAGATGATAGCTTAGGTTGAAAATAATTCAATGATTTATTATGCCAAATTCACATCTAGTATTAACGTACTTGGCCAATATAAATGTCTGGAAGGATAAACATCGAATTGGATTCAATAAATTGGCAGCTCAGTGTTCACTGATGGAGGACAGACTGTGCGGAAAGGACAGATAAACACAGACACTACCTTACAGTTTTTAGAGAACAGAGACAAATTTCTATGCTACACTGTATATTTTTATTACTCTTATAAGAATTTTTTTTACGAGAATGGTGTGTTATTCATGTTTGTAATTAACAGACTGAGGCAGGAAGATAGCAAGCATGATTGTGAGGTCACCATGGGCTACAGAGTGAAATTCTATCTCGGGTAAAGACGACAATGATGATGATGATGATGATGCCTTTGAGTGGAGAAGCAGGTATTGTAACTATCAGGAATGTTGAAAATTAATCGTGATTTTTTCTCTGTTGGGAGTAGGGTGATGTGTTTGCTGTTTTCAGACACCAAAACAAAATAGTGTCAAAGAGAAGGCTGTCGTATAAGAAAATCCAGCTGCCTGTTGTTGAGATTCCGCTAGAGGTACAAGCAGAAAGAAGTGAGGAATGTAGGAGTTTTTCACTTAATAACAATGCTGGAGGCCTCCACTAAGAGCCAAAGGTGGTGTGCACAGGAAGGAGAAATCTTGCACTTTAACTTTGCTGAGCTTTTCTGCTTCTCTCTTGCTGACTCGTCCCATCTATACTCCAAAAGATTTTACTTGGTAGATACAGACAAGAAGCTACTTTCCTGTAGATTGTGTTCTCACCTTTGGAGATTAAACACTTGCTTACATAATAGTCTCATTTTCATGGATTTATAGCGGGGCTTCTATTAGCACTATTGATTCCTAAGCTAGACAATTTTTAGCCATGGGAACAATCTGACCCATCTACAGGACGATCCACTGCATTGCTGACTTCTATCCACTAGATTTTGCTTATATTTTCCTTACATTATAAATAACAAAACTTGCCCACAGACATTGTAAAAATGTTTGCTAGATGTCTAAGTGTCTCTAGGTAGAAGTGATTTATTAATAACAGTGTGAAATGGCAGACTGAATTAGTTGACAAATAAATAATGCAATTTCATGTAGGAGGCACACAATGATGAGATTAGAAGCTGTTGATTACTGGAGATGGTACAGAGGTGATATCAGGCCAAGAGGGTTTTGATTATGGCCACGCAGTCCCAAAATGCAATTGTTTCTGCTGGCTACAGACACTAGGTTTCCTTTTATTCTTTTTTTAAGTGCATATGTATGTGGCATGCATGCATGCATGCATGTATATAAGGGTGTGTTTTCTTGGAGTGCAGTGTGCATGCATATATGTATATAAGGGTGTGTGTAAACACAGACTGCATTTTGTAGACATAAGTTTCCATCCCTACTGGTCCCACAGTCCTTTAGTCCCAAAGAAACACACAGAGGCTTACATTAAATATAACACTGTTTGGCCAATGGTTCAGGCTTATTCCTAGCTAGGTCTTATTTTTTTTTTCTTTTTTGATTTTTCAAGAAAGTGTTCCTCTGTAGCTTTGGAGCCTGTCATGGAACTAGCTCGTATAGACCAGGCTATCCTTGAACAAACAGAGATCTGCCTGCCTCTGCCTCCCGAGTGCTGGGATTAAAGACGTGTGCCACTACCACACTGTTTAGCCCTTAGATCTTAATTTAACACATTTCTATTAATCTATGTATTGCCATGAGGCTGTAATTTACCAATAAGGTTCTGATGTCTTTCTGCTTGGGCAGCTACATGGCGTCTCCTTGACTCTGCCTATTCTTTCTCTATACTCTGTTTGGATTTCCTGACTGGATTTACTCTGCTAAGCCATTCACCAAAATAGCTTTATTCATCAATGAATAAAATCAACATATATACAGAAGGACATCCCACATCAGATGTGTTTGCTTGTGTGTGTAGTGTGCATACATGTATGTATATAAGGGTGTGTTTGTGTGTGAAGTGTACATGAATGTATGTATATAAGGGTGTGTTGGCTTGTGTGTGTATTGTGCGTGCATGTGAGTGTATATGGGTGTGTTTATTTGTGTGTAGTGTGTATGCATAATGTATATATGGGTGTGCTTGTGTGTTTGGTGTGCACACACACAAGTATATATGGGTATGCCTGCTTGTGTGTAGCCTATGGGTCTGTGCCTGAGATCATTTTCTGGGTTATGTGTAGAAGCCATGTTGGTACAAATGGCTTCTACCAACTTCATTGACATGGGTTCTGGGAATCCAAATTATTGTCTTCATGCTTGATTGCTCTCCTCACTGAGAAAGCTCCCCAGCTCCTGTCCCTAGATTTCTTAAAGGACTGTTCATTCTTAAAGGACTGTGTCAAGAGAAGTACAACTCAAACAGCCCAGAGAGAAAATGGGATTTCTGCAGGTGGTGGGGCAAAACCGCATTCGTGACCGGTCAGGGCAGTAAGGCTGTGGAGTTCAGGGTGTGGAGCTATGCTTACAAATTTGTAACCGCAATGAAGGTATAGTCAGGAAACATAAATTACCACAGCAGGCATGAAAAAATTAATGCACAAAATATTAATAATTTCCCCTGTCCTTCCTTCCTTAGAAATATCAGCTCTCAGGAATGTACTTTTCTCCCCAGAGAGTAAGTTTTATAGGAATCATTCTGGGTGGTACAGTAATGTGAAATTAGAAAGTCTTTTTATCAGATAATAATTCATCCTAAAATATAGTGCATCTCTAACACCATGAATTAAAATATATGTTGACAAAGAGCTATTGCCTTTTACACTGGGTAATACACTTGTATGGATTTATGGTTAGTACATAATATTAAGTGGCCTGGACAGGGAGAGCTCATTGAGCTCTTGGGAAAGACTGTAACTTACGTTTCCTGCTGACTTATGTTTTCCATGGCACCTTAATAAGATTTATGGAATATTTAGTCTTTGATTCTTTAATTATAATTGGCAGTTGTCCCTGAAGTTGTAAAGCAATTAGGAAGCCTGGGGTTATTTGCTTATTACAGCTGCACTGGTGGACTTGCTCTTTCTAGGCTGTTTGTTATGTCTCCTTTCTATTCATTTATCATTCTAGATTGGATCTCTGAAGAACAGCATCCTAGCCGTGGCCAGTACCTTGGGGCACAGACAAAGGCAGGGAACCTGGAGAACACACAGGCAATTTATTGTGCATAAGATTTGACCGTAGGAGATAAAATTTAATACCTTACACTGTAAACCTGTCTATAGACAGTCACTAAAAGTAGAAGCTGATTGGTAAAAGCCACCACAAATTTCAATTCTGCTACTATTTGAAAGACAGTAAAATATTCTAAGTTTTTTTTTTTAAAAAAAAATCCCTTTGAATTAATGTACCTTCTTCTTCTAAACTTATGTCCCAGAATTTTTAAATATAAATTTTTGAAGTACAAATGAATGGAAAAACAAATCCATTATCTTGATTCATTAAAAAAGTCTCTTTGTTTTCGTTCTAATTCAGGAGGGAATTTTACAATCTTCAAAGAAACACATTTCTATAAATTTCATGCAGAAAAAAACACTTATGTCAATTCATTTTCCACAGACTTTTTCAGCTCTGTCAATAATTTTTGCAGATTATGATGTATGATAATATTCTCAATTTGCTTATTTACTCAATAAATTTGCTTTTCCTTAATACCACTTGCTAGGTTCTGGATGCATGCTAGTAAAAGCAAATACAGTTCCTTCTATCAAAAGTTTGCTGTCTAAAGGAGAAATTTTTATTCATCTATTTCATCAGTGAATATATGTTGTTTCTGACTCCTTTGTTGTACAATAAAACAAACCAAGTCCTGGATTTGTGGTATGTTTGCTTGGATGGAAGCATGAGGGGTAAACAAATGAGTATGCAACACAAGAAATAAAAATTAATCAGTGTGAGTACGCTATGCCATATATTTAGAAACCTTTACATTTTTTGTGACTATGATCAATACCTGATGGAGAAAGGAGATTTGTGACTCACTTTTTAAGGGACACATGGGGAGTGGAAGGCATTGCAGCAGGCAGTGGCAGGGAGCTGGTCACATTGCTGTTGTAGTCAGGTAGTAGAGAATTCACATAGAATGTGTTCAGGCTGTGTAATATCAAGGCATACTGATGGCGACCTCATTCCCCAGGAAAGGTACAACTGCCTAACAATTCAACAGTCTTGCTTGGGGATCAGGATTTCAAACACAGGAGGTAATGAAGGAATGCCGCTATCAAGCCACTGCAATATCTACGACCATTGTCTATCTGCCTTCCTTCCTTCCTCTCTCTATCCTTCTTTTTTGAGTCAAAATATTATGCAGAATAACTTCTACTTTAATCAATAAACAAGATATATGAATGTGAAAAGTTTTTCTCTAATACTTTTACATTTCTTAATGGTAGAACACTGTGATGGAGGGATATGCTGCATATATGGAAAATATTTAAGGCATAAAAAAATCTTCAGACTTATTTGTATGTAAATAGGAATGAAGGGAAAGATTGAAGGTAACATCAGACAGAATCGATTCTTAGAAAAGTTATTGGAAGGCATCTGAAGGTGTAGACATGTTTGGGAATTGTTTTCATGCTTTATATTAATTCATTTATATAGTATAAATTCATATATATATATATATCCAAAAAGTGTACTTAGATATACATTGGTAAATATGGAAAAAGCTTAATCCTGTATTCTTTAACACAACACCACAACCAGATTTGTAAGGTGATATATAGAGTAAAAATAATGACTAACTGTACATAGTAATGTGAGTTGCAAGAGAGGTATTGGAAGGCAGAGGAAACATCTATGGAATGAAGGCATAATCTGTGTAAAGAGACTGTGCCTGGGCATCATGGCCGCTGCTAGACACTTAATGTGCAGGGTCCAGGGTATTTTATGGAGAATACATTTATTTCACACTTGAAGAAGGAGTTACTTTAGATACATTAATAAAGGACAAGTGTCTCTTAAATAGGAAACAGCTTGAACATCAGAAGAACCAAGACTAGCATGCTCTGAGCTAAACCGTGTGCCCTCCAAAGGGCATGCTGGCTCTCTAAATGTTGTACCTAAAAGAGTGATCTTCTAAGGAAAGAGGGTCACTGCTGATGCCATCAGGTCAAGCTGGTGTGGACTCTGGAGCTAACATTACTGGTGTCCTTATAATAAAATGGGAGGCAGAACAGGGGCAAGGATGAACAGTCAATTATGATAGAGGAAAGACAAGCATTAAGGATTCTGTCTAGCACTAACTGCCAGGAGGAACAGTAATTATGGTGTTCAAAGGTAACATAACTTGGCCAGCACCTCAGTTTCAGAATTCTAGACCCTAGAACTCAGTGTTTTCCTTCTAATTTCCTAGTTTCTTGTAATTTGTTCACCAAAAGTTCTCTTTCTAATTTTAGAACTTTAATTTAGTCTTTTTAAAAATTTCTCAGTTTTGATGCTATAATTATCCTAATGCTCTGTAAACGGAGTTTCTATCACACCTGGTCCTGCAACCATTCAGTCCCAAAGCAACAACAGAGGCTTCTAACAGCTATATAAACTGTTTGACCTTTTAGTTCAGGATTATTATAAACTAACTTTTACAACTTAAATTAATCCATAATTCTTTTCTATTTCGGCCACGTGGTTTGGTAACTGAACAGTGAGGCATTCTCATCTTGCTTCCTCTGTGTCTGATTGGTGATTTCAGATTGAGTCTTTCAGCTTTTCAGAATTTTTCTAGTCTGGTCACCCACCTATATTTCATGGCCAATTAGCATTTTATTAAATCAATACAAGTGACAAATCTTTACAAGGGCATTATCCCACATTAATGATCTATTAAGCATAGCTTTTTCTGATTCTATTTAAAATGTAGTAATTGTAATCATCCACAAAATTTTGTGTCCTATATTCTTTTGAACATATATTCCTCCTAAACAATGGAAAACTTGTTTTGAAATTCTACTGATTATTTTACACTTTATCATACTAATTATATAGGATTCTGAAAATACAATAAATTGTGGTATGACAATGTAGTAGACACTTAAAACTGTGTTTGTAGTAAGTACTTTAAACTATGTGAGCTATTTTGATCAAATATAGATCACATATATAAAGATGGCTTCATTAAATTTTTGTCTTCCAATGGCATGGTAGTTATCAAATGTAAATAAATGCTACAATGCTTACACAATGTCTAGTTATGCATTTCCCAGAATGCATCTCCATTGCTAAATTTTACATGAGAGTGCTGTTAAGCTTTTAAATAACATCATATTGAGTAAGGGGCACACATAAAAATGTTTGTATCAATTGCATTTAATGTGTATGCACACACACTAACACATACAGGAATGGAAGTAAACAAGAAGAAAAATAGAAGAAATGTTGCTTAAATCATGACTGTAGTTAGGCTTCTTTTATATTAAAAATAAATATAGATTAGTTTTCCTGGGAATGAAAACGTTTCTTATTATTTTTTAAAGATGAAATTTATTCTACTTTATCTAGACCCATGACTAGTCGATGAGCCACCATGTTGACTTAACCACCGTTTAGTCTCACTAACCTGGACATAAGGCAGCTCTGAGAATGTGCTCCTTGCCTTAGACAGCACCTGGGTCTTAGTGCTTCAGTTAGTTTGGGTCTTGCTAGGGAAAGGAACCCAATCTTTTACAAAGACCTCTAGAGGGAAGAAGTGAGGCAAGCCTGCTTTGAGGTCCTCAGAGTTTATTCTTTTTCTTCAGTTACAGGGAGGGAGTTGAAGCCCTGGAAAGACATCTTGGAAACAGAGTTTGGTGTATTGTCATCTTAGGTGTGGAGTCTGACACTTATCCACAAATATACAAAGCTGTGCAGAAGGATCTGACTTCATCTGAGGCGAATGTGACAAACAGAGGCTTCTTACTTTACAGTGGGAATTTTCAGTATATCTTTTTGCTCTGTGAATGAAGTTCCCAAGAATAAGAATGTATTGAAACGTATGGTAGCAAGATAAAGACAGTATGCCTACTTATGAAATAGCTGATTATAGAATATTCTTACCAGGTGTGAAATGCGTTCTTTTTATACCTTAGTTGTCTTAGTGACTGATTTTAACTTCAATAATGTTATTACAACATTCAAATCAAAACAGAATTGAAATGATTACAGTTTCACATTAAAATTTAAGTGTACTAAGTGAGTAATTGGATTTTGGAGGTTGAAGGGACTGGTTTCGAACTCACCGAGAAGACTGTATGCCGTGTATACCTATACATGGGGATGAAAAGTAATGCCTGAATATTTTTTTAGTAAGTTCATGTTGGCTCTGGATGGAACAAAGGCCTTCTGACTCCCGGGTAATGTCTCCTTCCATTATATTACACTTGATGGTGATGATCTGTCAGAGAGATTCAGGCACAGGCACATTGGCTGTCAGTCAACCCAAGCACAATCCACTAAGTTATGCTAATTCCCGTAAAGACTGAGATGACACACGACTGAAGGAGTCCCCCCTAGGATTTCGTTCACATAAATTTGCCCATTTATGGGAACTTTATCCTGCTCTGTGGAATCTTTTGTTCTCTTTATGCTATTCCTGATATCAGGAACCCAGGACTCTCCAGGACTCAAGGAAGACCAAGTGGGAAAAAATGAGAGAAAAATGAAGGAGATGCTCTCCTCTGCATGAAAGTAGGTCTTTCCAGGCACTACCTGGAGTAAATCCAATGGGGGAAAGCCTGGGATGACTTTCCTGAGTGTAAAAAATTGGGGATGGATTCTGTTCTTAAGCAGGCCAGAGGCAAAGGAAGTTTGCATGTGAATAGGCACTAACCCAGTCATTTAGTAAATACAGGAATATCATGGCTCAATGGGGCCTTAAAATATAATCAAAATGTACAAAAATAAAATCTACAGCTGTATCTGTTCAATAACTGTCGTTACTAGCAGTTTTAGGTTCAATTTGTTAAAGATGCTTAACGTACTCAGAAAAAGACAAAGAAGTTCTTACTTTACTTAGGAAAAGCATAGATTGAAGAATGCAATACCAGGAAGAAAATTTCTTGGTGATGAAGCGGCCATCGGGCACTGCCTGGAACACTTGAGTCAGTGGGGACTTTTGCTTAGTAATCAAAAGCCACATTTAGAAATGAAGGAAGAGGAACAGCTTAGGAAATCTCTAAATGAAGTACGTCAGGGATGCCCTCCTCTGCTGAAGAAGAAGAATGAGGTTTACAGGAGGATTTCCTTTTAAGTAAGCCCTTGTATTACACCAATGCTCTTTTAAAAATTACGCTTATTTGTTAAAGTGTGTGTGTTTGTGTGTGTGGCCTCTGTGTGTGTGTGTGTGTGTGTGTGTGTGTGTGTGTGTGTGTGTGTGAGCACGCACACATTACAGTTCACATGTGGACATCCGAAGAACTGATGGAATCAGCTCTCTTATTACAAGAGGCGGGTTTGCAATCAGATCCTCTGACTTGGTGGCAGGCACCTTTACTCAAGGAATCATCTTACTAACTGTTGCTTTTTCTAATATATGGATCTCATTATCCATTGTCACAATTCCAAATTTTTCATGGGTTCTATTCAAAATGAAAGTGGAATTTAAATACAAGATCTATGAAGCTTGGTAGCTGACAATATGCCATCCCAGGCCTTTCCTCTAATTTAAAGTATCTTTCAGGACTATATGACATGTGGATTTCATACATATTAGTCTCTTTACTGAACTTGATGTAAAATACTTTCATGTTGCAGTGGCAACATGGGCATCCTCTCTCATTTATTTTGTGCCCAGTGACTCTTCCTAGAAATTCTTCATTCCATTGTTGTACAAACATCTCCCATTTAGAAGAGTCTTTGTCCTGTGTGTTTGTACTTCTATCCTTCATGGGTAGACCTCCTGACAAAGGATTCCAGCCACTCTTGTGAGAACAGGAGTCATGTTGGGGGTGGAATTACAAGATATAGCAAATGAGTGTTTTTAGAATGAATGAATGTGGCTGAGGAAGCAGCTCAGTTGTTAAAAGGTTTTCTATGCAAGCATGAGGACTCTAATTATATCTCCCAAACTGGCATAAAAATCCAGGCAAAGTAGCATGGGCTTTATTCCCAGAGACAGGGAGATGGAAAGCGATGGATTGCTGGTTCTCTCTGGCTGGCCAGCCTAGCCTAATTGACAAGCTCTGGGTCAAAGAAGAGTCCCTGTCACCAAGAGGAAGAAAATGGATCCCGAGCAACAGTATTCAAGATTGTGCTTTGACCTTCAAATGCACAAGCACACACACAGGCATACCTGTACAGGAACACACACACACACACGACACACACACACACACACACATACACACTGCATGAAAGATTGAATAAATTACTGAAGCCTCATTTCACGCACAGAGAAATCTTTAGGAGTAAGATGGCACTTATGCTTTCTGTGGGTATTTGCTGATCCATGCAGTCAAAACTCAGGAGAAATGGTGGTTCTCAGGTAAAGGAGTCAAAGCCAAAGAACATGAATAACATGGTAACAGCTTCTGTATATCTTTGTCTCAGGCATGAATGTGACCATGGTTTTACCGTGTATCCTTGAGCTTCAGGCCTTTTTAAAATCAAGCAATTTTCACAACAACTATACCCATCTTCTTTTGGCCATTCACTATTTTTTGCTCCAATCTATCTCTGACTCTCAATGTCTCTTCTCAGATTCACTGGCTCTAATTACTCTTTGACTATTGCAACCTGCAGAAAAATGTAGTTGGTTGCAGAAGAATAATTCTTTGATAAGAGAAAATGTGATTAGACTCAGAATCCTATGTCTTCCATTAAAGACATGTGATAGATTTGCATGAGTTCTCAGAACACTAGAACAAAATAGTGTCTTTTTGAAACCCTTTGCTTCATACTACAGAATGTACCCAAAGTCACTTGACAAACTAAGTATCCTTGTCTTATATGAAAGAATATGAAAGATAAGCATTGCATCTATTAGTTGAAGAAGTAAAAGACCAAGCCTGGCCTCTGCTTTTTTTTTTTTTGGTCTAGTTTCTAACATAGTTTCTTCATCATAATGTGGAGGATAAATTCCCTCGAGAAGCTTGCTAAAATATTATGACTATTGAGGTTTCAGTAAACTGAAACCATTGGTGTGTCAATACTAGAAATAAAACCATTTTGACCAGGCAGTGGTGGTACATGCCTTTAATACCAATCCTCAGGATGAAGAGGCAGTTCAAGGTCTACAAAGTGAGTTCCAGGACAACCAAGGCTACATCACAAAACTTGTCTCAAAGAAAAACAAAACAAAACCTAGACAAACAAAGAAACAAACAAAAAACCCATATGGTGTTCCTAGATACACTAAACTACAGTGTCAACATTTAAAGGGAGCTTGTAGAAGCATGGACATACAACTTGGCAGATAGATATGGGGTATTTTGTAGATATAAGACATTGTTATTCCATTTATTGAAGAAAAAGAAGATGCAGGGATTTGAGCTTTCATTTACAGCTAGCGTGTGACCTCAAAGAGGTGGGTATATGATAAAATTTTTTATATCACTTGTTTTGCAAACATAAAAATAATGTTGACCATAATTATAAGGACAAGCAGTAATTTAAATGATATTAAAAGTAGCTAAAATTATCAGAGCATGTATTATTCATGAAGCAATGATCAGTTCTGAGTTGCTCTATATTATTATAATTATTATTATTAGTGTATGTGTCTGTGTGTGTGTCTGTGTGTGCTTGAGAGAGAGAGAGAGAGAGAGAGAGAGAGAGAGAGAGAGAGAGAGAGAGGTGGGGAGGGCACATGTGCCATAGTGGAGATCAAAGAATGACTTTGTGGATTGTATTCCTCCTTCCATATTTATTTGAGTTTCAGGGATTGAAATTATTTATTTCTCAGCCTTTCCCAAATGCTTGACTGATAAACCATCTCAAGACTCCTGCTTATGCTTTTATGACAAAGTAATAGAAAATTTTCTACAAGAAAATTTCTAAAAATAACTTTCCTTTCCTTTAAAATCTAAAAATTAATTTCCAAGATGAAAGCTACCAATATCAATATTTTAAATGAATCACTTAAAATGTTCAATCGATTCATTTTCAAACATTTACATTTTCTTCCCATGTACACCAAGAGGAGTATTCCAGGAAGTCTAACCCAGACTGAAGATTTATTTTAACCCCACCTGGTTCAAACATGAGACATCTCCCTTCTTCTACTCCTTAACTCTAGGAAGACAGGTTTGTTTTTTTCTTCCTGCAGAGACATGACTTAGAGCAATTACTGTGCACAGCTTGAAAGCACATGACCTTCACTGCCTCTTCAGTCTTTCTGCCCAAGAGGTAGCCTCTTGGCTTAATACCTTGGTTATTTAACATAATACTTTTAAAAATTTGGTTCAAAGGTGAAGGATAGAAATGCAAAACCCAACAGGCTTTATTATTTCTTTTTCCTAAGAAAATGATCATTATTTTTATATATTATATTAATGAAGATTACCCTCATAAACAACATCATACAAAAAGGTAGCTAGCATCTTAGCATCTTATCATATAAATTGTAGAAACTTATATATTTTTCTCACTAGGAAAGCTAAATTAAATTACTTTTATAATGAAAAATGCTCAAGGATATTAACATAAAAGTTATAGACATGATCCTCCATTTAAGTCTATTCTGGTCCCCAGTGACAGCAAATCAAAGAATATTGCCAAAGCAAAGTTGGTGACTTTCAAAGTGAGATCATGAAAGGTCGTGTGATATCTTCCTGGTTTTCCTGGACACTGCCTATGGGGAAAGCCAGATGTCCTACAAGAAGTTCTCCTATGAAGCCCAGTGTAATTTGTTTTATGTTGAGGTCTTTGATCCATTTAAATTTGAGTTTTGTGCATGTCGACAGATAGGGATCTATTTTCATTCTTCTACATGCTGACATCCAGTTATGCTAACACCATTAGTAGAATAAGCTTTCTTTTTTACATTTTATATTTTTTGCTTCCTTGTCAAAGATCAGGTGTTTGTAGTTGTGTAGATTGATATTTGGGTCTTCGATTCAGTTCCATTGGTCCTCCTGTCTGTTTTTATGCCAATACCAGGCTATTTTCAGCACTGTAGTTCCGTAGAAGAGTTTGAAGTCAGGGATTGTGATGCCTCCAGAAGTTCCTTCATTGTACAGGATTGTTTTGGCTGTCCTGGGGTTTTTGCTTTTCCATATGAAGTCAAGTATTGTTCGTTCAAGGTCTGTGAAGAATTTTACCAGGATTTTGATGGGCATTGCATTGAATCTGTAGAAAGTAGGAAGTATACTTGAACACACTGGCACAGGAGACCACTTCCTAAATATAATCCCAGTAGCACAGACACTGAGAGAAACAATAAATGGGACCTCCTGAAACTGAGAAGCTTCTGTAAAGAAAAGGACACAGTCAACAAGATAAAACAGCAGCCTACAAATGAGAAAAGATCTTCACCAACCCCACATCTGACAGAGGGCTGATCTCCAAAATATACAAAGAACTCAAGAAATTGTTCATCAAAAGAAGAAATAATCCAATAAAAATGGAGTACAGACATAAACAGAGACCTGTCAACAGAATAATCTAAAATGGCTGAAAGACATTTAAGGAAATGCCCAACATCCTTAGCCATCAGAGAAATGCAAATCAAAACAACTCTGAGATTCCATCTTATACTAGTAAGAAGGGCCAAGATCTAAAACACTGATGGCAACTTATGCTGGAGAGGATGTAGGATAAAGGGAACACTCCTGCATTGCTGGTGAGAGTGCAAGCTGGTACAGCCACTTCGAATATCAATATGGCAATTTTTTAGAAAATTAGGAAACAATCTGCCTCAAGATCCAGCAATGGATAAGGAAAATATGGTACATTTACACAATGGAGTACTACACAACAAAGGAAAAAATGACATCTTGAAATTTGTAGGCAAATAGATGGATCTAAAAAAACACCATATTAAGTGAGGTAACCCAGACCCAGAAAGACAAATATCATATGTACTCACTCATAAGAGGCTTTTAGATATAAAGCAAAGAAAAACCAGTCTACAGTTCACAATCCCAGAGAACCTAGACAACAATGAAGACTCTAAGAGTGACATACATAGATCTAATCTACATGGGAAGGAAAAAAGGCAAGATCTCCTGAGTAAATTGGGAGCATGGGGACCATGGGAGAGGGTAGAAGGGGAGGGAAGAAGAAGGGAGAGGAGTGGAGAAAAATATATAGCTCAATAAAAAAATTATAAATAAGAAGTTACCCTATCTGGAGGCTGCCATGATAAAGGGTAACAGATGTCACACGGTGAGATATTGGGATATCGGACCAGGAGCTGACGGCCTCTATTACCAGCCTCGGGAGTTCAGGTGAGAACTTCCAGTCTAATTCCATTCCCAGTTCCTGAGCAGTGCTGTCTCAGGAGTCCGCACCAGGTTGCCTGTCTTCAGCTAGAGCTGGAGCAATCATTTTCATCTCTTTTGTAACAACACCATGAGGAAGTTCAGCTATTCGAAGTCACCTTCACCTTGCATAAGAGAGACATATCATGGTACAGATTGTTAAAAATACAAACTTTGGGATAAACAAAGAAAAGTCACCAGCCTCTACTTTAATCCTGATTTAATTTAGCTTATGATTTCAGGGAAGGAAAGTCTGTAGCTAATATTTTTTTCTAGGTTTACAGTTAAATATTAAATCTTCAAAGTCGTCATGCACAGTAATAAGGAGAGATTATATTTCTCTTTCCTGAGTATTTCCTGTCTGAGATAAAAATGAGTCAAGTATTACCATATACTCTCACTGACAAGATTTTTCTATTGTTTTATAGTAAAGGCATATATCTTGTTTGAAAATTTCTGATAGTTTGTCCAATTTCATAAACTGTTGTGAACAAGACAAAGTTGAACACAAATATTAGGAAATAGGTGGAGGGGTGGTGGGATAGCTTTTCGGGACCGATAGGGAGATGAGTTTCAGAAATGAAAGCTCTATCAAGGTCTGGGAATAGAGCAGAATAACAGTATAATTCTGTGAACTATCAGCAAAATGTAGTTAAAGAGAGAATAATGTTTAAAACGAAGTAAATGGAAATGTAGCCTGCTGTGCACAAACATATTTGAGGGCATTCAGTGATCAGAGGTCTAAGTTCTTATCGATCAAAACAGACTTGGAAAGAAGGGGATGCTTAGAAATAGGCTTCTTCTCTGCTTTATGACATCACCCTTGCCTACCCTCTATCTCATTGTATCTCCTTGCTTCTCTTGCTGATTCCTTTTTTTCTTCCTGTCTCCTCCTCCTCCTTAGCCCCATCCTTTCTTTAAGATCTTGCCTAGACAATTGCTATCTTGATGCCTAAGCACTTATATAGTTCTGTTTCTTGTATTAGTTCCTCGATCCCAAGCCCTTACAACAGAGGATTTTATTCTCAACAGGTTGGAGCCAAAGCTTGCTGCTTTTCACCTGCAAGCTGTTGTTCTGACTAATCACCTAACAAAATGAAACCCTCTGTCTTTCTGTGTCTTCCTTTAATTATCAGCAACAAGAAATACAACCAGATTCGAAAATAACATTTCAGTGACATGCTAGAAAGAGGAGTTTGGTTTCATTTCTTTATTTCTTATATAACAAAAAGCATAGAGGTTATTACACAAAGAAGCAGAGTCTGTGCAATGTCACCAGAAAGAACTCAGTGCCCTTCCATCTTCCTGCTGTACTGTAAAGACCCTTTGTCCAATTCTTAGCGTTTGGCTCAGAGCCTCCTGATTACAGGGTGGCTTCATTTAGTGGCTGGATGGCAATATTTTTCCTGCCAGGAAGAAGGTGGAAGGTGAATGTGAAGGCAAACGTACAGAAAGAGCATGCCTGTTAAGGGGGAATCTCTCAAAAAGCATCCTCAAGTCCCAGGCAGCAGATTCTTGTTTACAGAATTACCATGACCGCTCCAGCTATGAGAGTCGTCAGAAGTAGTCATCAAATTTGGATACAAAATTATCTGTTCCAAATCACAGTTCCGGGGGAAACCAAAGAAAGATGCAGAGCCACAAAGCAGCAGTTACCTTCACGTTTCTAACTGCACAAGTGGCGAGAGTTGCTCTCCGGTTTTCTATTTCCTTTAAATCACTGTGACTGCTTCTCGGTGCTTCAACTCGGCAACATGTTTTATCAATTCCCATCAAATTTGCCATTCTCTGCTTCTCTTTCCATTGCATTGCTGCAGTGTGTTGACCTCTTGTCCTCTTAAAAGCCAAGTCTACATTTTTATTCCCAGGATCTGTGCATGTTACCTTATTTAGAAAGGATTTTTGCTGATGTAATTAAGTTAAGGACGTTGAGAAGCAAAGATTATCCTGGATTATCCTGTTGGTCCCTAAATCCAATGATCCAGCTATTCTTATAAGGGTCTCATGGGGGAAATACAACTCAAAAAACAGACTTGGAATGGATGAAGACAGAAATCAGAAAGGTGTGCCTACAACTATGTAGTCTCAGGAGCCACTATAAATAGGGTGGTGAGGAACTTTTTCCCAGAGACTCCGTTCACCCTGATGATATCTTGAATTCAGACATGGAGTCTCCAAAACCAAGAGAACAAATTTCGATAGCTTTGTGTGATTAATGGTGTGGTGGTTTATTATAGCCACCACAGGATATTAATATAATCACTTGGCATTTGTTTGGTTTCTTTTGGGGGACACAGGAGCTAGCATTACTGCAAAAGTGCTACCCAGTCTCTTTCCTTCCATTCTTCTCTAGTCTCATCTGTGCACTCTCCAGGTTAGTCTTTCTGCAACAAAAATTTCAGAGTTGTTTTATTTCCAACACTTTGTCATTGCCTGTAGGCTGAAGTGTGATTTCCTCATCAATCGTATTGATGCCTTTATCATCAAGTACCTGGGTTCTGGATTTGTAGCATCACTGTGATTTTTCCCCACTCTTTTATGCCCTGGTTCTTCTGCCTCTGGCCTTCTTTGCTAGAATCATCATCTTTCTTTTCCTTATGTATAGATAAATGCTGCCTTGTGCTCCATAATCTTAGGCTGCAGTTTAACCCATTAGCTACCCATTCTTCATGTGAAGTATGCCTAGAGGTCTTCATGATTTCCAAGTCTATGGAATGACATGTGTATAATAAGAGCTTCAATTAAAAAATACTATAAAAGAACATATATTGTCATCATTGGAGTTGGGTGCTATAGAAAACGCCAGTCTTTTGACAGCCAGAGCTAGGAGAAATGGCTCATTTGATTACAGAGTCTTAGGAACCTTCAATGGATGGGCTGCAAGCTAACATCCACGAATGCTGTTACAATTTCAGTGGCCTCAGAACCAAAGAAGACAGTCACAGAGCTTTCAATTCTGGGCAGCAGTCCAAAAAAGAAAGTTCTAGGTCCTGAATCCAAAGACAATGGAATTCTGAAGTCCCATAGCAGAAGTCAGTGTCCCTTCTATGCAATGCAATTCATCTTCCTCCTGCATTTGTCTTATGAGCCTCCCCACAGCTGAGTGGTCCCCACATCCAGTAAGTGTAGTTATTCCCCATGCAGACATCTGAGTTCCCAGAGTACCCTCTAGGAATAGCCGACTTTGCTTGTTTATTATATCTATCTGAATCCTGTCAAGTTACTGCCTGAAATTAGCTATTGTGGTGAGTGACTCCATCTTGACAAAACGATGCTTACTGTTGGAACTTTGCATCTTGAACAAATTAGTGGCCAAAATGATATGTGTTTGTTCTCATGGGAATCTTTTATGAGAAGACTGAGTGTTTCCTGTCATGTAATCCATCAGAGTCGATCTTATTCCCACCCATTTTTCACAACTGGCTTTGTCTTTCCACTGATTCTCGGGAACTACCTCTTTTTCTAACAAGCATTCTTACTTACACAAGTCATGGTCAGTTTCTGTAGCTGAGAACCAAACAGTGCTAACCTCCCAAATGGATATGCCTGTTTATTTGAAATTATAATTGATAGTAATGCATTATAAATAAGATCAAGGCAGGAAAAAGAGACAATGGTTGGGTGGAAAGCGAATCTAATCTATGTGCTGTGACTACCAATTGTCTCCCATTGCTCAATGTCCTGTGTTAACCAAGGGGAAGAAAGAAAACCATTGTAAGAAACTGAGAGAAATTGAAAGTAAGAGTACATTAAAAATATAATTTCCAAAGTCTTTGCAAAATGTTAAATGTCAAAGATTCAAGGTTATTTAAATTTACACAGAGCTACTTAGAGGAGATCAACTAGGTAAAAACTGTGATGTTTGTCATGTCTAATTCCCGTAATTAAGTGCTGCTCCTTCGACTTGAAAAGGCCTCTGTGGGATTATATTAATGGCATAATGGAGAGTCAAAGGAAAAAATCAAAACTATTATGAAAAAGAGGGATGATGAAAAATGCATGAGCTGGAACCTTCAGGAAAGGAGAGTGTCTGCTATGCGGAATGATCAGGGTTCCGGGAATGGCCTGTGGTCTTTCACCCAGGACAGGGCACCTCCTCCATTCCTAAAAGCTATAAAGGCATTAGAAAAGGTCTTGACAAAAAAAAAATGTCAGTCAGTATCATAAACTCACTATCTAATTGTTTCCTCTAAGGAAAAAAATGTTTATTACTTCTTCAAAAAATGACTGTTCGGTAGTTATTTGAGACAAGGGTTTAGACAGCTAAGGATGGACTCGCACTCTCTGTGTTGTCAAGGATGATCATTCACTTCTGATCCTCTGCCTCAACCTTCCAGTGCTGGGATTCTGTATATGCTCATGTGTTGCCACACCCGGTTCATGCTTGATGAAGGACCTACTCACCGTTTCCTGTACATTAGAAAAGCACCCGGGAGCTGAGCTGCATTCCCAGGCCATGATGGGACTTCCTGAGGGATAAATGGGCATACGGATTATGTTCAATTCTTAATCAGTTTTAGAAATGTGAGGTGCCTTTTTCCTGGACCTTCCTAGACACGTATCTAACAATTGGCTTTCCTGATTCCCATATCATTATCTCAGTCATAAACAGTGTAACACTTTCATCCACCATTGTAACAGGGTCACTGAAATGTGAGAAAGGAGCTCAGAGGGGAGCTTAAACAGGTACAGAGTTAAGCCTTAGGAAGTCAAGAAATTTTGTGACCTTAATCAAGATGTTTATATATTTATGTTTCACTTTTTTACTATAAAACTGGGAGAATGTTTATTGTTTATCACACAGAATTTTTCTGAAGAGAGCAGTAAGGCTCAAGGGGAAATATTAAGAAGAACAAGATTCTATCTAATGCAATTTATTTCATTAAATTAACAGTTAATGCTGTCTATTAACTAAGTAGGAGTATATATCACAAAAACCTAAACATACACATTTGTTAAAGATCAAACAATCTGAGTAAAAACTACAGCTAAAATGTACTGAAGCTAGGTATGATTAGAAATCCTGCCATTAGCGAAACTGAAGCAGAACTGTCCAGGAGTTTGAGGCCAGTCTGGCTACCTAATGCTTCTAGACCAGTCTAGCCAGAGGGAGAACTTGTTTAAAAAATTCAAGCAAAATTCTACAACAACTAAAAGATGCAGGGCACTGTAGAGCACACCTGTGCCACAAATCTTTGGAAGTGGAAGAGGGATGATGAGGCGTTTAAAGTCATCAATTCCAATCAGTTACCTAGTAAGTTTGAAAACAGCTTATGGTACAAGGCTACAAGAGATTTTTGTCTCAAAAATACTAAAGCCAATCAAGTGTACACACGTGTGTGTGTGTTGCATGTGTGTGCACACGTGTGTGTTGCATGTGTGTGTTGCATGTGTGTGCACATAGGTATCTGATATATCTTTGAATACACAAAATAATTTGAATATGTATTCAGAGTTAGAGTATTATTGTTTATAACTTTAAAAGTTATTTTGAGGTGAAATGGCTCAGTGGTTATAGGCATCTGTCTTCATGCTTGGCAGAAAACTGACATCCACTTCAGGGATCCATGTGGTAGAAGAAAACACTGGACTCCTAAAAGCTGTCTCCTGACCCCTACACCTGCCTTTCAGTGTGTGTGCACTCACACACATGCACAATACATACACGCATAAATAAATAAACGAAATATAAAAGATATTATGTGTACCTATTCTTTAAGGTATTCAAAAACTTATCTGTCTTGCCCACCCTGAATATTTATTTTTAAAGTAAAGAAACTAGAAATATTAATAACTGCATATAATAATAATAATCATAAATATATGCAAACATCTCAAACTTTTGTGTGAGCATTCCTGTATCTGTGACTTTTTTTAGCACTGGATTTCTCTCCTTGCAAATGCTGATTTTTTTCAATCACTCACTGTACAGTTGAAAGTGAAAGTCTGTAGTCACTCACCCCTCTATGTGTCATTTTTGTTCTTTACAGAACTCAGTCCTTCTGTAAATGCATACTTAGCAAGATATATGTGTATGTTAATATCTTCCTGTGGTAAGGTGTGTTGATTAACACAGAATACTTATACAATTTGTCTATCTTTTTTTATAATTACATTTTAATTGAGCCACGTACAGCACACATGATAACTGCACATGTACGGTCTACTTGAACAATAAGTCAAGGCACATCTTTTAGTGTTATTGGTTTTATTGATACTGCTACAGTTTGTGATTTTTCCCACAGCTGTTTCTGTTCCTTGAAAATCATCCTTCCCATGAGCATGACTGTAGCTCTAAGCATTTTATAGTAAATGGTTATGATCATTAAACACATGTAGTTAAAGACTTCTTCACATTCATTTCCTTGTTCTTAGTTTTAATTTTTCATTATCTTTATTAATTTTATATATCAAATATAATTTTAAGCTCTCAAGTTAACAAGCTACATATGTTCTGCCTGCCTTTGACATCCTTGCCTCACACAGGATGTATCTCTTCTTCATACAGCCTTCCAGTCAGCACTTTGGCTCTCATCCGGCCTGTGTGGCTGATGGCCTCCCATTTCTATCATCGACTGTGTTCCTTCGGGGCTTCCATCCTCGTGCTCTCTCTGTCTTGTCCTTCTGGCCTCCCAAACAGTGCTCCAGCTACGTCTCCCAGTCAGCCCCTAAGCAGCTCTCCACACCATGCTTGCCCGCTTTCTTCCCGAATGTCTGTGATTGTCACGAGATGTTCTCTTTTGCATTAGCACAGATTGTTATGCATTCATTCATTATTCACGCAGCCATAGGCACCTCTTAAGGGCTTACTCATTGTCACAGAGAAGTGGGGACAACTAGTAGTGGCAAAACTCCATTCAGGAACCTAGAGTTCTGCCCTCTAGATGGGAGACATTGGAATCCTAGAGTCCTTAATCATCATTTTCATGTTACAAAATTTCAAACCACAAGCAAATTTTGCTTTATACTACACTATAAAATCCACCTTCCCTTCTTGAATTGCCAAACGAGAAAAGGACGGAAAGATTGCCATGATGCGAGATAGAATCCCATGAATTGTCAGATCAGGGCTATTGGCAATTCTGTAACCATCTGTGAGGGAACCCTGGTGATTACTTTTGTGTTGAGCATGATCAATTTTTCACAAATAATGAAAACAATAATGAAATCCATGTAGTCAATAAAACATCACGGTTTAAATTAGGTTTGTGTAGTAATTTTAAAAGCTTAGTTCTCAGCTTTCCCTGAAGCTTAACTGAAAAGCAGTATTACACTGCGTGTCTTTCTAAAAGTTTGTACAACTTCTTACACTGGGTGTCCCACAGGATAGCATTTCTGTGCAATTACTGAAGAGTCTGGATCTTAGGAATTATAAAGGTGCATAGATGAAGTCATAAATATACAAATATAAAACTTAAGCTGAACAACCCCACAAACAATACCAGCCAATCTGCTTATGAGTTCTAGAAGGGGAAGTGCTCCTTTCTTCTGAATCATTCTACCTATATAGAAATAAAATTCTGTTTCACAGATTGCAGTTCATACACAGTGACCCTAGAATTCCTATAAGTCACACATACAGAGATCATAGTTGGTGGAATAATGTCACTCAATGTCTGAGATTACTGCTTGCAATGTTTCTTTGAATAGTCCAGATAGAAAGATGTTCATATTATATATATATATATATTTCTTTTATTGAAAATAGATTATTTTCTCATACAATATATCCTGATTATAGGCTTCATATACTGAGTTCTTAGGAGTGCTCATTAGCATCAGCTTAGATCAGCAAAGATTTCAGGAAGTTTTCACTGCACTAGGGTTCCACATAAGTACCCCCCCAACCCCAAATGCCCTCCAATTCCAGCTCTCTCTCCCTACACTCACCTGTTCCCTCCCATTCTTGTTCTCACTCACACCAGGTCTACCTATAAAATCTGTTCTATTTCCCCCTCCCAGGAAGATCCATCTGTCTCTACTAGACCCCCTCCTATTTACCTAACCTCTTTTGATTTACTGACTGTAGCTTAGTTACCATTTAATTAATGGTTAATATTTACTTATAGGTGAATACATACCATATTTGTCTTTTTGAGTCTGGGTTATCTCACTTCCCCCCCCTAGTTCTGTCCATTTGCCTGTAAATTTTATGCAATTGCTTTCTTTTATTTTTTATTCATTTTACATATGAATCCAAGTTCCCACTCCCTCCTCTCCTACGATTCCCTCCACCTTTCCCCCTCCCCACTCCTATTTTCTCTTTAGAGAGGGTAGGACACTTTGTTTGGGGAAGGGCCAAGGCCCTCCTTACTATATCTAAGCTGAGCACGGTATCCATCCAAAGAGAATGGGTTCCCAAAAAGTCAGTACAAACAGTAGGGATAAATCCTGGTGAGACTGTCTTGCAGAATCTTTTCAGTTTCTCAAGGTACAATTTATTAATTGCTGATCTTAGGGCCTGAACTATTGTTATTCTGCTCAGAAAGTGATCTTCTGTGCCAATGCTTCAAGGTTATTCCCAGTTTTCTCTTCTAACATGTTCATTGTATCTGGTTTTATATTGAAGTATTTGATCCACTTGTACTTCGGTTTTGTGTATGGTGATGAATATGGATTATTTGTGTTCTTATACATGGAGATATCCAGTTTGACCACCACTTTTTTGTTGTCCTTTTTCCAGTGTTCATTTCCAGCTTCTTTATCAAAATTAAGGTGTCCATAGGTGTGTGGATATGTGTATGTCTGGGTCTTAGATTCAATTCCATTTATCAATGTGTGTGTTGCTAATAAAATACCATGTGGTTTTTTATTACTATAGTTCTGTTGTACAACTTGAAGTCAGGAATGGTAATAGTTCCAGAAGTTCTTTTATTGTTCAGGGTTGTTTTAACTATCCTAGGTTTTGTTTTCTTTTGTTTTTCCATGAGAAATTGAGAATTGTCCTTTCAATATCTGTAAAGATTGGGTTGGAATTTTCATACCGACTGTGTTGGATCTGTAGATTGCTCATGGTTGAATGCCATTTTCACTGTGTTAATCCTACCCAACCATCAATGCTTATAATATTAAAGATGAGATCCTATCCTTGTTAGTGTGGATCTGTAATTGCCTTGGAGGAGCTTTTTCAGACTATAAAGTTCCAATTAAGTTAAGGAGGATCCAAATTGTAATGATCTAGCAGAAGAAGCCACTATGATTGGCTTCATAATCTTCCTATGTGGTGGAAAAATTCAATTCGAACAGTTATAAATACACAGCGAGGAGGACAGAGAGACAGGCAGGTCCAGTGAACTGAGCTGTGTGGTTTTGAGTTTTACCTGACACAGCTAGGACAGATTCTGAGTAAACATTATGTAGCGAAGGCCAGACAGGCAGGAGGGCAAATATTTTGAAAAAAATATCTTTGAAAGGAAAAATGCATTGGTTTCTTAGAAAACACTCTAAGGGGCTTTCAAGAGCTGTCTTAAAATATTTGGAGGACTGTAATCTTTAAGTTCGCAGACATATTTTCCAAACCAAAAAAAAAAAAAAAAAAAAAGAAAGAAAGAAAAAGAAAAAAGAAATCAGTTGGAGTTTTTGTTTTTTAAGTTTTTGTTTTGTTTTGTTTTTCCCTAGGGGGATTTTAGTTTACTATTAAGAGGATTCAACTGTTCGAGTGATCAAGAGAGTCTCTGGAAGGCAGTTCTTGTTACCACAGGCTCCCCAGACTCATGGGGGCATTGCCAAGTTGGGATTGAGTGCACAAAGGCAGAGGCAAACATTGACATATGAGTCTGCATTAAGGGATTATTATCTGTCCAGCTAAAAGAGATAATGCCAAAGAATTTGGGCCAGTTGGTAATTAATTGCTAAAAGCTGTAACAGTGACAGATTATTAATTGTTTTATACTTGGACATTCTTTCTTGTTCCTTTTTTATTTTGAAAAATTGTGTACATTGTTAGTTTTATATTCCGGGATACCATATTACAGAGAATAATGTTAATTTTGTCCTCAACATGCTTTGTCTTTAGGTATATCCTGAAACTATTCATGATTTAAACAGCAAGAGAGTCGTCAGTTCAATATTGAAAGAATTTTATCTCCATAGTAACCCCTTTTCCTTAAGAAGCTGATAATAGTACCCTCAAGTCCTACATTCATAAATGAATTAAAAGGTTCTCGAAGGATAGACAGTATAGTGGCCTATGGATGCTTTTGTTTGTTTTAAGGATCTTGTGTAACATTTGTTACAGGTTGGATTTTCTAGGAGAAGATGCTGGTCTTTGATAGGAAATCTGTCTTGAGCTTAATGGGAATCAGCAACTCTCATGAAGTACAGAGATGGGCAAAACTTGACAACGAAGTAGCTCAGTTGTGGGGAGGCAAGACAAATTTTCATGCCTTTCTTCTGGAATCTGTTGGACTCAGTAGCTCACAACTGTCAGCAATACCTGAGATGTTTGGCTCTTTGTGCCTCTAAATCGTCATTGCATTGATTCCTGTGAATGCGTAGAGTGCTTGTGGTTTGGACAAGTTTTATCAGGTTTTTGGAGTTTTCTTAAGAATTAAGTAAAAGCACAGATAGATGGAAAAATAGTAAGGGAATTTTATTCAAAGCAAAGTAACTATCAGATATAAATTCGGATTTTTCTTTGAACCACCAGCTCACAATGACATGGAGTCTTATTATTGATTATGTTAGCTTGACCTTAGTTTAGGCTTGTCCCATTAGCTGTTATGACTTAAATCAACCCATTTATTTTAATGTAGTTCTTTTGCATGGACAGTGGCTATTATCTCTTTTCCTGCACAACCTGCTTGCTCTGTGTCTGCCTGGCAACTCTGCATTTCTTCTTTCCAGAGTCCTCTCTGTCCCCAGAATTCCCACCTAACCTCTTTGGCTAGCTACTGGCTATTCAGCTCTTTATTCCACCAATCACAGCAAGGTACAAATATCCCGTACCAGAGATCTGAAAAAAAATATATTGTTAAGGGTAACGGTTGGTCTCATGAGTGATGATGCCAAAGTACTTGATTATTGTTTGGGATGCTCTATTATAGAGGTTAAGGGAAGAAAGAGCTAAGTTTCTAAAAGGGGTAGAACAGCTTGTTCCCTCTCTTGAAAGACAGAATGGGATTATTTAAGCACGTTCATGTGGATATCCATTCCTATGATGCAATCGATTCTGACTTTAATCTTATGCATATCAAATTATGAATAGACATAATATGGCAAAAAAGGTTTTCTCTTTAGAAGTTTACTCAGGGGACACAGTTTTCTTTTTTTCACATGCACCCGACACTGGTCTAGGCTAGTATTGGCATTCCTACCCTTGTACCCAGATATAACTTAGAATACATTAAAAAAACTGTCTGTGTTAGAGGGTTGTCAAGAGTGGAGAAACTCATTGCATTGTGTATAGTGGGATATATGTTCAGTGTGGTGGAGGAATTCTTAGGTTCTTCACAGCTTGAGCTCACTGGGGATGGGGTGTGTGCACAATACATGTAGGTGACACTCCTAGGTTGCTAAGTGCATTGTTATTTGACTTAGGAGGGACATAGCTTTGACCACCGTAGTTTTTAACAAGCAATGGAAGTTTATCTAGGCCTGTATCTACCAAAGAATAACTCAACTGTACTATCTCACTTGTTCTAATAATGTTAGGTAAAAAAAAAAAAATACAATGCTAGATGTTAACTATACACTGATGAATAGAAGACCCAAAAGTCTTATAAGTGTTGCCAATAGCTTGATTTTGGGCCTCCCATTAATAGTCAGAGCAGACTCTGCTTGCTCTGTTTCTCAGATAAAAACAGGAACAGTCTTTAAGTCAGCTGTCAGTGGCCATTCGGACCTTTATCTCTCCAATCTGTAATGTCAAAGCCCATCTCAGAAGGGATCAGGAAGGTACAAAAGGGCTATCTCAAGAGGGCAGAAAACAGGCTGTGGCAAAGTGACCAACCAAGGTCATGAATTAATCTTCTTTTATAAGGTGAGGGGCTTCATAATGTCTTTGGTGTCTGCCTTACCCCAGTGACTCAGATTTGACCTTCTTTCTATTAATAAATAATGCCAGTATTGCGACTATATTTTTCATGTCTCATTATCAGCCAAATCTATAGAACCATGTGCACATTTTAGAACATAGCACAATGAGGTGCCACACAAGACTGTGAAAGCTCATGATCACCTAGACAGTGATTTCTGAGTTGATTATAGTAATAAAATCTTTTAAAAAGGGTAAAGTAATATAAAAATTAGGTCAACTAAGGATAGAAGATATTTAACATAGGGATTTTGGTCTTAATATGGTGCTTTGTTAGTCTTTTGGAAGCTAATGAACAGAAAATGACAGCAACTGAGAGACATTGGATTGTGGAAGGAACAGCTGATTTAAACCAGCCTAAATGATCTTGGAATGCCTTAACTTTAAAAGGGAAGTCAGAAAATGTATTGCTTCGGGGAAGAGGTTATGCTTTTGTTTCCACAGAACATGAAAGTTTGTGGATTTGTTCAAGGTTAAAGAGGATCAGGTTTAATATTCATCAAAACAATCAAACTTACAGTCATGTTAAATATATTTTCAGGGTCATGCAGAGTTGTATTATAGATAGATAGGTGATCTGCAAGTACTTCAAAGACCTACAGAATATGGCATTTAAAATGTTTTAATAGCATAAGGCTTTTCATGACAGTGAAACACATCTGCTCCTGGCAGTACCAATTTACTACATAGAAAAGATCATGGGCATAAAGAACTTATATATGGAGTTTGCTTTTTCTGTGGAAAAAGCTAGCCATTTGGACAAGAGACTGTGCTTGCCTTGACTGCTGACAGTATGATGTTGAAACTGGACAAGCAGGGCACAAAAGAATGTGACACCAAATATGACAGGCTGGGAGAGTCCTTCACAAATTCCTGCTTTACAGAAAGTCCATCAGATATTCTACACCTGTAGGTCAAAGATGGTTGTCCCAGCATTACAGAGGAACCTTGGGTGACTGTCCACGTAGTCAACTATTGATTCTATAGTTTTGGAAGTTGCTTGCTGTACACTTACTGCTTTCTCAAGTAATACTACATCCTTCTTAGGTCTCTGATAAAGTCGAAGATGAGAAGTTACTGTTACAGTTTAAAAAGAAACTCACAAAAGAGGTATCAAATGTATAAGGTTGAGAGACATAAAAATTTAAATTGTTTATCTAAGAAAATGTTTTGAGGTCTAAAAGTCTCACCTGATAATAGTTTTATTATGTTAGAGTTAAAACCCTTCCTTTTTATTTAGACAGAGGAGACGTTGCAGAATATTACTTTACACTATGTGAATATGTGTCACTGTGATTTGTTTAAGAGCTGAATGGCCAATAGCTTGGCAGGAAGAGGTTAGGCAGGACTTCTGGAGACAGGGAGGACTCTGAGAGAAAAGGGGTGGTTACGTTTCAGATACCGAGGAAGTAGAGCATGCAGGAAGAGAAGTAAAATCCATGAGCCATGTGATAGCATGTAGGTTAATATAAATGGATTAATTTAAGTTATAAGAGCTAGTTAGAAACAAGCCTAAGCTAAGGCTGAACTTTCATAATAGGATGTCTTTGTGTCCTGATTTAGGGGCTGGCAGTCCATGAAAGCCTGTTATAGTAGTGTGGTTATATTTTTCATGTCTCATCTTTGGCTATATCTTTAGTCCTGTGTGCAGGTTTTAGATCATAGCACAATGAGGTGCCACAAGGATGCAAGGGCTCACCATCATTTGCTGATTTTTGAGTTGCTTGTAGTAAGGTAGCAGACTATAGCTACTACCCCTTAGGTAGTTCCCTTACAGAGAAGGGCATGATATTGATCAGATGAGCCCAGCTTAGTGTTTACGCCAAAGACTTTGTGCTTGTTTGAGTTTGAGAACAAGACCTGGAGAAGAGAACAGATATGCAAAGGATTTAGCTCAGAGAAACAGCTATATATGGTAAAGTGAAATAAACCAATGAAGACGGTAATGATTGCAGATCTCCATGTTTTCTGCTCCCTACCCCATGACAGGAGGAATGCAGCAAGGCAGGAAAGGAAGATGCTTCAAACACAGTAAAGCTGCACCAAGTTTCAGCCAGGTCACTGGAGAACACAGAAGCAAAGCCACATCAGGACAATCTCCAAGCACCCTGACCTTCTCTAGGTTCTAGCTGGAAGGAGTCTGAATGAATGCATTTTGGTTCTAAGGCTGTGGTGTGTTAAAATACACAGTGTGTGTGTGGGGGGGGGGACTCAAACATTTTTTTTTGCTCCCCGATGCAGGAGACTTTAATAGCCCAGACTCCGTGCCTGCAACTACCTGTTTCTGTTTAGTGATGCATGTGCAGCAGGACTTTACTGATAGTGGGGCACCTGTGAATGACGGCAACCTGCTGTGCTTAGGCATCAAAACTGAGCAACTTACAGTAGAGTGTAATCAGAACTGAGACACAGGTTTTAGATTTGCTGAAAGAACTTAACCCTCGAAGCCATTCATTTCCTCTTCTCTTCTGCATGGTACCCTTGAAAACCACCAATGGAAGGTGATAAAATCTGTTATTACAGAAACCAGAACATTGTAGGGATCACAGCAGCCTGCCCCGCAGAACCGATTTTGAGGATAAATACAGGTCTTTATATCTAGGCCATAAAACATTTCATCTCTTTGAAGCTACAATCTACATTCAGCATATTGAAATCTAATAGTATCCAATATTATTATTGAATAGGGAAACTTGTTCTCATCCTTTCCAAACAGGGGCTTATCTTTGGTCCAGCTGATGACTCAGTGGAATTGTTGCACATCTGTATTTTTGCAGTGCCTGTGGCTCATTCTTTGTTTGGGAGACACATCATATCAGAACACTTGAGTAGCAAGCATCAGGACCTCAGGATCTACAGGTTAGTGTAAGTCTACATTACAAGTATTGGTCATTCCAAAATGCCTCAGACAGCAGCCTATGAGGTACATGAAGGTCACTCTGAGGGCTGTAAATAAGAAGTAATGTCAGGTAATGCTGCCAGGCTCAGTCTTTTGCCTGTACTTAACCAGATCAAACAGGTCTGAAAAGCAATTGAATCAAATAGAGCAACTCAAAATAAAACAGAAAGACCTAATTCTCTTCATAGAGAGCTCTGAGACACTTGAACACAATGGCAATAATTGTTTGCATCATGATATCATGAATGAGAATGTTTTTGCTCAGAAATTATCTTTGGAGGTCCTTCCCTTCTCCGCACACTTTCCTAGAAATATATCCCCGGGGAAGCAGAATAAATCAGCTTGTTTAGTTCAACTCAGAAAGGAAGTCTGTCATAATGGTAGTGATTGCTCTTCTACACTATTAAATAGGACAGATTCTGACTTCAAGTTTAGAAGTTCAGAACAGGCCAAGTCAAAAATGAACAAATGCCAGAAGTGGTGATGTGTGTTCCAGCCCAGCCAGAGCTGCATCGTGAGATCCTGTTGAGAAACCGAGAGAGACAGAGACAGAGATGGAGAGCACAAACATGAATGACAGTGTCCTGAAACGCCTCTAATCGAGGATTCTGGAGCAATTTTGAGCCATTAAGAAGAACAATACAGAATAAAGGCATTTTAAATAAGATAATACTTTAAAATGGTAAGAAAACTAAAAATCTGTTAATAAAACAACAGATCGTATTGACAGTGCAAAATGCAAGCTTTTAGAGAATAACACTTTTATTGTCTGGCTTGAACAGAAAACACAAAGAATGTGCTAAGGCAAAAATGTATTTAAAACAGATTGTTAGGTGGGGTGCAAATGACATAAATTTTAATGAATATCTCATAAACCAGATTGCTGTATAATTTATCACAGAATATATTTTCAAATATACACGTACACTGATATAACTTTAAATAGGTGACCTGATTCAAGTTTGTTTGTTTTGAGGGCATTTCAAGAGATGGCTCAGTGGATAAAGGACTTGCTGTTGAGCATAAGGATTGAAGTTCATCCCTGGTAACCTATCACCCATATAAAGACTGGACCTCCCACCTAGAATCTTAGCAAAAATAAGCTAGAGCCAGGGGATGATTACCCAAGGCTAAGACTGATACCCAAAGTGAGATCTGCATTCAAGCGAGAGGTTGAGACTCAATACATAAGCTGGAACCATATTGCAGAAAATGTCTGATGCCAATATCTGGTCTTTAAGCATGTACTCACACATGTGCATAGACACCTGCACTTACACAAGTGAGCAGGCATGGGACATTCCTCCTTCCACACACACACACACACACACACACACACACACACACACACACACACAGAGAGAGAGAGAGAGAGAGAGAGAGAAAGAGAGAGAGAGAGAGAGAGAGAGATGTGTACATGCATGACTGTGTGATTGTGTAGTATACCAATCAGAATGATTCTCAGAACCTTATTTGTAATGTTTCATATGCTGACCGTCACCATTAACTTATCTCCTCACACATGGAAGCCATGCCAACGTAATCATGCACTGGAAGTTACACTTGGCCCATGTGTGCTTCTGATTCACTTCACACATCCACAAGCCTGACTCTTCACACTTAAAAAAAATGAATCTGATTCAAACTAAATTAAGAAAATGAGCTTTTATACCTTTTTTTCTCACAGTTACTGCAAGCAACTCCGGGGGGTGGGGAGCGCTCCATGCTTTTCCTACAGAATAATGAGTTTGTTCCACTTTTCCCTCTAACAACTAAGTCCTATCCTGATTGTATTTACTTTGGTTTTACCTAAATTTGCAAGGACTGAATAGCAACTGGATTACTTCTTTTGTACTAGTAAGACCACTGCCCCTGACACACACCTTGGGAAAGCTTTGGGGCCATGGATTCAAAGGGAGGCTTTATTTCTTGCTGCTTTTTCTTCCCCTATAATCAACTGTAAACAATATTGGAGCTAGTGAGAGCTTAGGTACATTTTTCACTCGAATTGAATTTTCTCTTCCATAATTTGACCTGGGGAAAAAAAGCAATAGTGATGGAAATTCTACCAAGACAGATTAATTCAGGGGTCAAGAAATAGCAAAGCAGGATAAGAGAAGTTAATGAATCTTTACCATGTGAGGCAAGGTGCAGAAGGTCCTTGGAGAGGCCATGAGCCTGGTGGGGCAGGCATGGCTGGTTTGTTAATGACACAAGGCTTTGAAATTGAATTCATCTTGATGACTCAGCTGTTTGGGATGCATCATTTGTCAGGCAATCTCGCTATTAATATTTTCCAACCTATTTTATTCTATTGATAAACTGTATACTTTTTTCACCACATTAATTTTAAATTTAAAATGAACATCTGGTAACTGTATTCATTCATCTACTTTTCACCATCAGGGCGGTCTTTTGTTTTCTTTCTTGTCTGTCTGAATAGTTAATAGGACTCTGAGTTAGGCAGCTGAAGACTTAGAGCCACCAAATATTGGTGATTCATGTAAGAGTATGGTAAGTTCTTCCTTCAGTTATTCAGGCAACCATTTGTTTATTATTTATTTATTTTAATAATGCCCCCTTCTGTCTTTAGTACACAAGGTTTCATCAATTTTATTCCTCTATTTAGTATTGTAGCAGAAATATCAGTGTGGAGCTCATAATGGGAATTCCACATTTACTGGTTTGATGCTGGAAACCAGTAAAATAAACAGGAGAACAAAGAGAAAAGGCTTTTTCTTACTGGTGAAGAAGGATGTTTTGTGTTACTACAAAAATAAAACTTGCTATTATTATTTAAATTGTACACCCAATATAAATAAGCTTACCTACACATATGGTTATTTTGGAGCAACTAAGTTAATTCTCACCTTCCTTCTTCAAAATTTCCAATGAACCCTTTTGAGGGATCAAGATTCCTTATACCTCGATGTTGTTTTCTTGCACTTCGTAATCACTGCTTTGGACTGGCTTTCTGGTGCTCATCTATTTTGCATGGTAAATACCTCTATCTCACACGGCTCATACACATCACACATCAAGCATATAGTTGGCTTAAAGCAAAGCAGATGAGATTTGGGGAAAACACTTTGCTCTATCTCCAAACTTTCCTGTCCAGCATCTAGAAAGGAACAGCAAAGGCAGAGCAATAATGGTCATCTTACGACAATAACACAAGCATCTAGGACTTCCCAGGATAGGAACAACTGGAGAACCACCATGACCAGGCTGCCCAGGCATGCTTAAGCATTGCCAGTGCATAAACGATGATGAAATGATGAAGCCAAGTCTCCTTTTATTCTAGGTTGCCCTGAAGGCATCACAGAACAAACCTGGGGCTAGAGAAGGTAGACTCTGGGAGAAAACCACTAAAGTTTGACATCTTCTCTTCCACTGATTTGTGAACTCTTGTGTGTGTAAAAGCACCTTTCTGAGTTAGCCAATGTGGCACTTTATTTCCAATTTTGTTATTCATGTATCTCACTTTGTTTGAGAACTTTACCTTAACCTTTCTGGGCAGTACTTAGCAGCAAGTTAGACATAGTTGGCTTTGAAAGTACACAGTTGAAAGGAGTTTATAATTCCTTTAATTACTTTATTAAGGCTGCAGGTGAAAGATTTCCGACCAGGTCACATTTAACCCTCACCACAGAAGAAGATTGCGGTTATGCTATTACGTTCCCTTCAGTGTGGCTAGAGCTGATGAGATTCAGGACCTCTTCTCTGAGGAGCAAATGCTTCTGTGTGAACGCACACTTGCCTCTTTCCAGAGCATGTTAAACCTCTTGCTGTGTGGTTGTGGTTTAAGAAAGGTTAGTCTCAGGTTTGTTTATTAAAAGAAAAAAAGAAAGTTCTTGCTTTATGCAAAAATATAAATATTGCCCAGAACTTATCAAAAAATAAATTCTTCCTCTTCAGGAATGCTAAGGAAAAGCTAGTCAGGTAAATCTTTGAAAGTTGAAATTTATCCAAATTATGTTGTCTCAAAGGTTGTTCATTTCTGGAAAACTGGGGGACAATGAAGTTACCTCGTTCCAACACCTAACAACTGGTAATTCACAGCTCATAAGTTTCTTAAGGGGTGTGTTTTTTCTTAAAAGAATTTGAACCTCTGTTTCTGAATACCATATTTTTATTGAGTGTAGGCAAAGTATTTTGGTTCAAAGTGCTACATGACTCATAAATAAAACTATCTTGATCAAAATCTTCCCCAAATCCAAACAGCCCATAAATTCATCTCACTTTCACTAAGATTCAAGTCCATTAGACACAAGAGAAGATAGATCCCACTAATGTGTCCCTTGGTTTTGCTGAGAATACCCCATCTCTGCAAAGGGGATTGACTGCTTCAGATAATTTTCCTAAATGGGATGTTATTGTTGTCTTAATTTTCGCATGTTCTCCATTAAGAGGCTTGCTTTATTTACGAGAGGCATCTGTGTGTTTTGCAGTGGCTCCTACTTAGCTCCTAAGTACAAGCTGGTTGCACTTAAATATTGATTTAAGTCCATAAAGTCCTGATGGTTTGGATATTGTCTGCATTCACTAATTTTACTTTCTAATAACTGAACTAAGAAATTTCCCTCTGTCATCTATCTATATATCATGTGACACTGGTTTATCTTTCCATCTTCTTTATGCCTATTGACCTATATATACTAGAGATGTGGAAGGGAGCTGACATGCATGTAATTTGCTAGGCCCTCTTAAAAACAAACATATAATGACAAAAGCATATGTAATTTGAGAAATGAATTTGAGAAAGAAAACTTGAAAACTGTGCATTTTAAGAAGCACTCACAATATCATAAAATATAAATATTA
>PVIU01013713.1:5555-54933 GCA_004026605.1 Ondatra zibethicus | reverse complement strand
GGGGGAAGGAGAAGGTAGAAGGGAAGGACTGGAGAGAGCTGGGGGAGTGGGAGGGTGGAGATGGCGGAAAGGTGGATATTGGAGAAGGGAATAAGAGATCTACATTAAGGGAGTCATTTTAGGATTGGCAAGATACTTGGCTCTAGAGGGGATCCCAGGTGTTCACGGGGATGTCTCCAGCTAGGTACTTGGGCAGCAGAGGGGAGGGTGTCTGAACTAGCCTTGTCCCATAGTCACATTGATGATTATCTTGATCATCACTATAGAAATTTCGTCCGATGGATGCAGATAGAGACAGAGACCCACATCCACATCAGAGCAATGGACTGAGCTCCCAAGGTCCAGTCGAAGAGCAGAAAATGGGAGAAGATGAGCAAGGAAGTTAGGACCGTGAGGGGCTGGTCCACCCACTGAGACAGTGTGCCTGATCTAATGGGAACTCACCAAATCCAGCTGGACTGGGACTGAACGAGCATATGATCAAACTGGACTCTCTGAATGTGGCTGCCAATGGGGGCAGACTGAGAAGCCATCAATAATGGCACTAGGACCTATCTCTTCTGCATGTATTATCTTTTTGAGAACCTAGTCTATTTGGATGCACATCTTCCTAGGCCAGGATGGAGGAGGGGAGCTTGGACTTCCCACAGGGCAGGGTACCATGCCCTCTTTTAAGGAAGCAGGGGGAGGGAGGAAGGGTAGGGGGAGTGGGAGGGGACTGGGAGAAGGGGAGGAAATGTAAATTTTTTTGAATAAAAAAATAAAAGAATATGAAAAAAAAAAGAAAGTGAGTCTCTAGTTCGCAGACTAGACATTATCAGTAGTACATTAAGGTTGAGGTAAACCTGTCACTCACTGCAAAGGCTTTAGGTAAAACTGATCCATGACCAACAACAAAGGGGCATTTTCTTTTTCGCTTGTCTGTGGGTTAACTTTCCACAGGACTGAGACAAAATCTCATAATGACCACAATATTCTTTGAAACTGTGCGCTGGGAATGAAGTCTGTGAGAATCTCTGCATGCTTTTAACCTGAGCCCAATATAGTCATGGATCACAATTTTGTAGCTGTCTGTCCGTCCAGTCACAAGAAAAAACTACCATATGGCAAAGGTTTTGAAAGTATTTATCCTTATATTCATATAAGGTTTTGTAAGATATGGTGAAATGATGTGATCTTAGGGATTTTTATTCTACAACTCACAAGGATTTTGTCTCTGAATTCTCATGCCTAACATGTGATCTGTGACATAGTGGGCAAACAATGGTGAAGTCATCAGGGAAGAAGTTCAATCATACTGAACAGAAGAACAATTTCATTAAAATCTGAAGGGTTTTACACTTGTGCCTGGATTTTACTGATTGTTAATTTCTTGAGACTTCCTTTTTCTCTCTTGATTTTACAGATTCCTCTCTAAGTCATAGAAATAATATTTTATTTCATATCATATATTTGTTTATATTAAACTATTATCAAAGTAATACCAAATTGATTTAAGAATGTATGCTAATAATTATAGTGATGAATATGTGCCTTTATAGAATTAATTGATTATTTACATGCACCAAGTACAGTGCTAACAGCTTTACATATTTTATTCCATTCTTAACAATTACAGAAGCAGTAACTCCCTGTCTATATTTGTTGCTTTTCTCATTGTGACCAAACAACTGATAGAAACATCTTATGGAGGGAAGGGTTTATTTTTGTTCACGGATTGAGGAGATATAGTCTATTACAGTAGGAAAGGAGTGGGAACTCACACTCAGGAAGTAGAGGGTGGAGTGTGATGTTTACTGGTACTTCTTTCACTTTCTAATCTCTTTTTTCTTTTTCAGTCTAGGAATCCAGAACATGGGATGGTGCCTTGCACATTCCGAGGGAGTCTTCCCTCATCAGTTACACTTTTCAGGATCGAAACAGGAAAAGAAATGTTTCTATCTTGATTTTGAATTCAGTTAAAATGAAGATTAATAGTCACCCTGTCTTCTTCAATGTGTTGGAGGAGCTACTGGATTGTAGTCAAACTGTCTCAAACCCTGAATATTTCAAGTAAAATCCCATACTTTCGAAGCCTGACTGACGACTTTGGGTACTTAGCATTTAGTGAACAGTGTGTGCTATTTCTATCAGTGTCTTACAGAAATCTTAACCCTGTCCTGTCCGGCTTTTGATCAGGAATTCTGATGCCCTCTGTTCCCAAGATTTCCTTTACTTACTGGCCCCTGGTAAGCTAATATTCTTCATTTTGTTATCTAAGTAATTGCTGCAGAATAGTGTCCTGTGTTCACATCCCCAAACAGCCTCCTCATCCCATGATGCCTACCACTGTCTCAGTGCATCTTTGTAAAAACCATATCTGATGATTATGGTTGATGTGCACTTTCTAGAAACATTAGTAAGGACAGTCTGTGTGGGCTCATGGTGGCCCTCCTTTCTCATGGAATACTCCCATTTAAATATTTGTATATTTTAGAAATGGCTTTCTTTTTCAGAGAATATTTTTCCCTTGGTTGCATCTGTAGAGCAACTTCTTTTCTTTTTACAGGAATGCATGGCTAAAACTCACTTTAATTTTAGCCTTCCCCATTTGTCCTTCATATATAAATATATTTTAGATCAAAGCAAATCGACAGAAATAGTTAACCGGTATGATATCCTCTGTGCTTCTAAGCCTCAATATCAGGCAGGATTGAGTTTACAATATACTCTTAGTGGAAATCGTGTGGTTTGTAAGCTGTTTAAATGGGCTATTACATCTAAGCAGTGCTGAGGTGATCCAGGCCTTATCTATCTCTAGCTGGTGTTTAGGTTGTGGGGACTTAGTAAAGGGAGATATTGGATTCTATTCCGCAGATTTAAAGTCATCTAATGTCAGAAGATCTGGAAGCAAGAAGCATGATTAAAAATAGAATTGCCAATACCGAAAGCTTATTCTTCTTTCTCTATACGTTACAAAATATTTACTTTATTATATGCTTTGTGAGACTTAACTTTTGAGACAAGACATTGTGCTTTCTTCAATTCTTGGAAATGCTAATCAGAAGCAGAAATAATGTAAGTCCGTATCTGGTCCTAGGATTGAGGCAGATTTGATTTCTAGGTTGTTTCAACTCATGCACCTTTTATTCACAATTCCATAAACCAGAATATTGTAGCATTCCTTGACACAGAGACACTGTAGAAAAAGAAAAATAGAGACATTTGATTCAAAGAACAGCATATATTACAAACATGAATATATTATTTATTATGTGGTACAAATATTCCATACTAAAATATATTTATGTAACTTTGTGGTTCCATCATATATGCTTTAAGATTATCTCTCTTTTTCTTTTGGGACTGGTCTTAAGACATGCACTTTGCATTTAACAAAACTAGGGAACAGGAGAGAAGAGAGAACACAGGACATATGGTATTCACAATGCCAGCTTGAAATACGAGCAATTTGTGGTTTATGACATGCTTATGGCTCCTTTGAGCTGCTGCTGCCATTGCCTTTTACTACTAGAGAAGCATGCAGTGCACAGTCATTTCTGCAGAGCCTGGGAGCTGCAACTGTACATTCTTCAATTTCCATTCCCTTTCTTCTTTGCTCCCTCTCTCCTTCCTCTCTTTCTCCCTCCCCTCCATGTCTTCTTCCCTTCTTCCTTTCTTCCTTTCCTCTTATTTCTCTCTTTTTATGCCCCCTTCCTTTACAATTCATCATGAGCACTATTATCCATTCCCATCTGTTGTAAAAAGGAATAAAATCACAAATTAAAGCAAGAAAGTAATCAAACCACAGGCTTGCTTTTCAGAATACCCTTTCTGCTCAGTTTTAGTGAAAATATGTCCCCTGCAATTTGAACGTAGTTTATGTGTGTTTATAACCCTTGCTATTGTCTCTTAAATGCTTTCATGTAGAAAATACTAACTACTAATTATATTTTGGAAAATTAGCAAATCCCTATTACAGTAAATTAAGATAATTAAGGTGAATACTAAGGAAGTCTTGCAAGGAGGCTAACCTATAAAACTTTCTTCTTGAAAGTGAATTGAGGTACATGGTGTGGTGCACAGCCATAGAAAAGCAAAGGGGGGAAATGTAGGTATTATACTAAAGAAGAGAAGCTGACCAGATGCAAGAGAAAAATAACAAAACACAAACTCTTGAAGAGGTCTGCTGTTTCATAATGTTTTCCTCAGGCAGGTGAAATCACATATTTAGGAAAATTATAAAGCTAGGGCAGGTTGTTGAGGCAAAAATAATGATTTCAATTTCTTTAAAGAAAGAACATAAAATACATGTGTTTACTAAAAGACAGAGCTCAAGGAGGCCTGGGGAGAAAGCAATTATGAGGCTTGAGAAAGAGTCAAGAGAAAGTTTAAAAAAGCATGTGTTTTTAAGAATACTGCACTATTTGGAAGAGTTTAGAAAATAGAAATCAAGTGGATTTTTATGAACTTCAATGCATTGCCCCCCCACTCCCTTTCTTACCTTGATGCTCTTTCCACAAATGTGACTCTATTGAGAATGTCACTGAGATAAATGACGTCACCAGGTGGGAACTTAATCTCATAAATCTGGTGTCCTTTAAGAAGAAGAGATGATTGATCAGATTGGTCTAAGAGTTAGCTAGCTGTAGGTAGTAAGCAAAAGAATTATGATTAAAAAAATCATAGCATGACTCCTTGTAGTACAGAGAGGATGGACTTTAGAGTTTAAAAGAATATTAGGGTTCAAACAGTATGGCCAAGTACATGAGGGCCAAGAACAAAAGAGGCTTGAAGTTATCTGGGTGCTAGACAGCCAAGCACACCTTCTTAGAGACAGGCACACGTTGGGAATCAAGGCCAAGCACACCTTCCTAGAGACAGGCACACGTTGGGAATCAAAGCCAAGCACACCTTCCTAGAGACAGGCACACGTTGGGAATCAAGGCCAAGCACACCTTCTTAGAGACAGGCACATGTTGGGAATCAAGGCCAAGCATACCTTCTTAGAGACAGGCACACGTTGGTAATCAAGGCCAAGCATACCTTCTTAGAGACAGGCACACGTTGGGAATCAAGGCCAAACATACCTTCTTAGAGACAGGCACACGTTGGGAATCAAGGCCAAGCACACCTTCTTAGAGACAGGCACACATTGGGAATCAAGGCCAAGCATACCTTCTTAGAGACAGGCACACGTTGGGAATCAAAGCCAAGCTTACCTTCTTAGAGACAGGCACACGTTGGGAATCAAGCCACTGCTATATGACTTGTTAGCTCCCTTGCATCAGAGCTCTCTGCAACTGCAGAGACATATGCCAGACACCATTGGTCTATTGCAAATTCTTATTTTAATACATACTTAAAATACTTAATATAATACAGCTAACGACAATACAATAGTTTCTAAAAAGTGTTCCTTTACTCCAAAAAATAATTTCCAGAACATCTTGTAGGCAAAGAGTTGAACAAAATTAAGAGCAATTATAGCTATATTTTTAATTGTGAGAACAGTTTAATTTAAACAGTATTTGAGGTATCTGTAAGGTTGGAGGTTGAAGGTAGGAGCACTAGCTAGAGATTAGTGTCTATCATTTATACAAAGTCAATAACTAACAAAGTTGGAGTAGAAGTGGTCAAAGTGGGGCTTCACCCACTCCTAACCTGATGCTCAACACACAAACAGAGCACTTTCCTTTCTCCATTTTTACTAGAAGAATATATGTTGAATATGGGGTCATCTAAATTGGCCAGCTAATAAAATTAACTCATCCTTCAGACATGACCCCACAATACAACCCTCAGAGATATGACTTGGTGAATCACATAGGTCACTGTCACTGGTAGGGATGGTGCTTTACTTTCCTCCCATACTAAATTGTTGTGTCTTGGAACTCCTCCACATCTTTTCTTAACTTATTAATTTTCGCCAATTCTTTTTAAAAATTTGCTTTCTCCTCACTCATTTAAATGTTCATATCTTTACTCTTCATTAATGTAAGACAATTAACTCAAAAGCCACTGCTGAAGGTCAGTCTTTGCTGACAACAAGTATCTGGGATCCTGGTGCTTTGGGTCAAGCACAACTGGGCCATGAAAGACTCATAGCTCTTGACAGAAAGATATACCTTTCTCTCTGCATCACCTAGAGGAACAGCCCTTAAAATGCAGGCAGAATGCAGATCTTGACTGAATTTTCTTATATAGATGCTAAGAAACATATCTTCACCTCAGATAGGGTAATGGATGGCAGACCAAAGAAGTGAGATTATTGGGATTGAGAGCATGGGTGACTAAAGGACAACTACATTACCAAAAGTGGACCATAACATGTCACATGACTCACAAACTTTGACTCTCTGGAGCACCCTAACTTTCAGGCAACCGCAGCAGAGGAATCTTCTCCCAATAAATTATTTTCTGATTTTGCAATCATGTGGCAGGGCTTGTCAATCTTGTACTTTTCTAAGAGTCCTGCATCTCCTAAGTTTCATAAAGTTCCCAACTTGGAAGCTTTATTAACTTCCTGAGTCTATGAGCCACTTTCCTATCTCAAGATCACCTGTCATACTGTGGCATAAATATCTTTCCAGAAACAGCCACTGGCAGGTTGGAAATAAGTACCATCCAAAGCTTTTTTCTGGAACCCACTCTCAGACTTCAAGGCTCTAATCCTTCAACAAGATAATTCCCTATTGTATAGGTCACTCTGCAGACCAAGCTATGTGGCTCAAGTGTTTGATTATGTAGATTATTATCTTAAGCAGGTATATACTGACTGTACATTGGTATGTGTTGTGATGCGGGGGGATCAACAAATAGAATTCTTTACTTCAGTATTCTCTCTGAAATTAGAAATCAACTGAGAGATAAAGTGTATCATATAGATGAAGATAACAATATCAACATTTTGACCATGGCATGGTTTTGATTTGAAACTGAACGTGCATGTTAATGTAATTTTATTCAATTTAACCATCACAGACACAGGATGATGACAGCATGGCAAAAATGGATTAGACTTCATTCACTTGGTTTAGAGTCCATCCTAATTGAGTATAAGATCTTAGTATTAGATCTTAGTTGTTCATCACAACTTTTCTAACTAAGATAATATTTTGAGGTTTCAGCTAGAAATGAAATATTTTGAGTGTGCTATTCAACTTAACTACAATTCGGCTAACTATGCCTTGATATTTCTTCTTAAATCCCCCAAATAAATAATTAAGTTCTCCTCTGAAGGAAGACTGAATATAAAGGTGAAAGGAAAAAAAGGGTTTTTATGTCACTGAAGTGGAAGATAACCAAAATAAAAAACAAAAAAGCCAAAACTCTAAAAGTTAACAAAATGTCAATATTTTGTTTTTTCAACATAATTCACCTAGGTCTCGAGTCTCTATACTTTAAACATTAGTTCCCTCTAATGAGACATGTGATTCATTAGTAAAACAGATTCATTCCTACCAGACAAATTTGTTTCCCAAGTATCTGCTATTGATGCTTCATTCCTCCCTCCATTCCCAAATAGTATTCATTGATACTTCTATAGAGATGAGAAAAGAGTTTTGGCATATATGTAGAATCATATATGACTCTGTTGTTCTTTATGATATTTTCCTTATATGTTCCTGATTCTATTTTTCCTTACACTCGAAGTACATTCAGTCTCATTGTATAACTCGCTATAAGATGGTGTTCAATAAACACCATGATCAAAGCATTCTAGTAATTATTTAACAGAAATGCAGGGTTCTCTCAAAATGATACATCAACAATTTTTACCACTTTTGAGGAGGATCTAAATTATCAAAAATAATATACTTGCAAATTTAAGTCTACTAAAGTAAAACACCCATGATCTTAGGTGGTTATCTAAATACAATAAAATTGCAAACCAAAATTATCTACCCTTAAAATATGAAGTTCAATGAAAGTTTGAACATTATCATGTGGGAGTCTAGAAACCATCCATGTATGTGTATATATATATATATATAATTCTAAACTTCAGGTAGAGAGATGCTGATACCTGAATAGCATTTCAAACCATATTTCTTATTCAAAAAGATGGTGGTTCATTGATGCTTCTAAGGGTGGATAATTCCCTTTGTATCTTCACTATAATCTCAGAGTGTATGAAAGAAACAAACGTATGCCTTTCCTTAGCAGTAAGCCAAGTGTTCCCATGATAAAAACTACAAGCCAAGCCACAGTCCTGATAACATTTACTCTAAGCAAAGGGACAGTTTCAACCAACAGGTTAACTAGATTCATATCACTCTTGTCTATGACTCAGTATCTGAGCAAATGAACAAATTGAACAAACAGAAATCTTTGAGTTTCACCAAGAGGTCAATTACTCTTTCTCTAAGGATCTGACCTTTAAGCTGGGAAAGTTAATGTTTAGTAAGAAGAAATATGTCACTATGAAGTTAATTATAACACTATTTAAATTTTCTACCATGGAAAAAAGTCTTCTCTCTTACATTGGAATAATCTTATCATCTTAAAGTGTCCGAAATTTATAATAACAAAATACTCATTCCTTGAGGTATATTTTCATTTTTAACATTCAAAATCCAAATCCTAGTGCTTCCTAATCTGTGTCCCTATAATAATCCCAATAAATTTAAATTAAAAAGGATTTTTAAAAAGACAGATAACAGACATGCTGCTTGTCTTTTACACACCAGGCATTAACATTTTCTCATCATGAAACATTTGCTGAGTTCAATTATATATATTTGTATGCATATATATGTATGCATATGTATGTCACAAGTCAATTTCCAATAGCGTTTCATTCATCTGACACACAAAACATATAGAATGAACCTTCAGTGATAAAGTAGCATCAGTCAAAGCTTTGACTAGGGCTAGACTCAACCTACAAATGACCCTCAACTTCCATTTGAAGCACCTACTATTCCCTAAGTCTGCAACCCAACTGTACGTGTTTCTAGGGTAAATCCACAAATGAATGCTTCAGTGATTCTCTGTTGCTGTTTCTAGCCCTTTCCTTTTCACTTGGAAGAGGCAGTCAGTCCTCAAGTGGTGATTCCCAAAAGCTGTTATTTTGGCTTGTTTTAAGAGATGGTTCACGATTGTTTCCTGTGTTTTGTTTCCCATGGAGGAGCCATTCCAAATCATTAATGGAGGTTTTTGAGTACCATTTATTTATAAATTTTTTCGAGAGCTCAGTCTCAATTCTGGGTTTAATCGCAGCTGAGTCCACCCCTTCCTGATGCTTTCCATAGGCAGGCAGCTTGCATGCTGCTGTCTCCTTGCAATCTTCTCTTCAAGGTCTCACTTTCCTCAGCATATCTGCTACAAACTCCCTGCACCTGAGGCGTCTTTCTGTGGATGGTGCTTTCGCGCTTACTTAATCAACCTATCTACCTTTATTTTTATTTCATTCTCCCTCCGTGCCTATGTTGAGAGTAAATCAAAGTCTAATTTTCAAACCTCATCGTTTTCCATTGCCGTTTTCACAAGATTTTCCTGCAAAAGGCTTTTTAATCTTTTTTCTTAATGTTTAGATTTGAAATTGTTTCTCTGAGTCATTCAAATAATTCAAAGAAGGCATTCAATTGGGCTCTTTCCTTTTTTTCTGGTCATACCTTTTGTCATTTTTTCAGCTTGGAAATTAACAGTTCTTTGAGCTCATGATCAATACAGACACACACACACACACACACAAAGAGACAGGCATAGGCAGACAGACTCCTATATGCACATATACTCATCACACAAAAATCACATACATGCATTTCTTGATTTAAAAGAGATTTTTACTTCAGTTCTGCCACAATCTAGGAGTTTCACTTGATTTAATCTGATATGGAAAGTAATCTCATATAATCTAAATAAAGATGCTCCATCATTGCAAAAATGTGAGACTCGTAAATTCTAACATTGGTCAGCATTTTCATAAAAAATAAGTGCTGAATGATCTTAAGAACATGGCAACATCTGTAAAGAGGGATATGGAGGTAGAAATGAAGAATCTCCTTCTACTCAACTGACACATTTCTTGTCACTAAAGGGCTTTTGACAGACTGATCAGACATTGGTGCTTTTTATGAAGACATGCTATTTTTAGACGAAAGCATTAACAAAGAAGGAAAAAATGAAATGCATGATCAATAAAGTCTCTAACCTGTTTTAGAAAAAGAACATGATATCTGTGATCTCTAAGGTTGGAGTCACAGGATATGGGGGCACATAGAGATCCTTCCTTGCATACTCTAGTTCAATTTTGATGGCCATTCATTAAGAGTATTGCTGTGGGACAATGGCCTTTTATCCTGTCACTTGTATTATTTTTAATAAAACACTGATTTGCCAGTAGCCAGGCAGGAAATAGAGGGAAGGCAATGAGGAACAGGAGAATTCTGGGAAGAGGAGTCAGTCTGCAGTCATCATCCAGACACAGAGGAAGCAAGATGTGACTGTTTCACCAAGAAACATATCAAGCCCAAGGCTAACAAGGACAAGAATTATGGGCTAATATAAGTTATAAGAGTTAATAAGAAGTCTCAGCAAATAGGTTAATCAGTTTATTATTAATGTATACCTCTGTGTATTTCTTTGAGACTGAAGGGCTGCGAGATCAGGCAGGACAGAAACCTCAGTCAACAGAGGATGCGAATATTAGTATCTTCTCCATCCATGAAAGATATGTGTGTGCATGTCCACATGTATGTACGTCTGTGTAATATGTATTAATCCCCTTGTATTCTCCGAACAGTGTATTCCCTCATCCCTAAGGAATGAGCTTGTGCCTTATAGACTGTCTTTGTTTGTTTCTCTATTGCTTTCAAACCCTGACCAAAGGCAGTTCAGAGGGAGAAAGGTTTATTTGGATTATAGGTTACAGTCTGTCATTTGGAGAGCTCAGGCAGGAACCAGCAAGAGGAATAGTAGCAGAGACCCCATAGGAACATTGTTGAATGGCTTGTTCTTTCTGCCTCATTTAGCTACATTCTTAAATTGCCGTGGCCTATCTAGCCACAAATAGCTTTGCAGAGAGTTGGCTGGGCCCTTCTACATCAGCAAGTGATCAATAAAATGTCCCACAAACTTAAAAACTGTCAACCTTATGGAGACAATTCCTAAACAGAGAATCCTTCTTCCAAGGTGTGCCAAGCTGATAACTAAAATTATTCACCATACATGCTTTTTTGTTTTGTTTTTTTGGGGGCACAGAAAACAACAACAACAACAAAAAACAAAAAACAAAACAAAAAATGTATGGTGACTAATTTTAGTTATCAGCATTTGCTTCTGATGGAAATAATCACCTACCTTTTCTTTAAAGTGGACTGGACAACAACTATTACTTCCTGGCTAAATCAGCATCTTATGAATTCTTGCCAGCTGTAGTTCATCTGCTTTCAGGTCAGTATTCAGCCAGATGCTGCTGCAAGATGCTCTTTCACTGCCACAGGAACTGTAGGTAGTTCATTTGTTCCCCAGTAGGAACTCTTGCCAAGGAAGTGCTTGTAAGTGGTTCCAGAAGGCCAGTTAAACTTCCACAGCTCCCACTGCTCTGATGTGATGTAACTCTGTGGTTAGCAGCATGTTGGTATGGTCCAGGTGCAGGAGATAAGGGAACAGAGTTCTAAGTGGGGAGTGAGGAGCAGGTGTGGCTCCCATCTCTGTTTTGAAGACCAATTCCACAATGCAGGTCAGCATAGTTCTCCCCTTACCCAATTATTGCTACCTGGGCATGCTTAATACAACATTGTTAACACTGCATGCAAGACATGCAGCCAGTCATTTTTGGCAAGGTAATATAAAAAGAAATAAGTTATATAGGCCGTGAAGAACAGGGTTACTCAGTCAGGAACTAGACCCTCCAAAGCCATGAGCCAAAGTCAATTTCTCCTCTTTATATGTTAATTACCTCAGGTATTTTGTTATTGCAATGGATAACAATTCCAGATAATACAGACTGATACCCTCTGAAGACCACTTTTATCCCAAGTAGATTTTAGGATCTACATGGACTGTTAAATATTTACAGGGTCAGAACAATTTAAAATGCACAGAAACAAATGTTTGTTTTTCTCTCATACTAAGGAGTGGGTAAGACTCTGGCAAAAAGCCACATCAAACATTGCGAAAGTGAGGTTAACAATTCTCTCTGTGAATTTTGTTTACTTTGTGTTTGTATGGATCTGGTAAAAAGAGCCCTGCCAATTGCTTCAGCTTGTAATTCATGACCAATGGCCTCAGGAGGGTCTTGTGATTCCTGTAGGTCTTTCTCTGACTCACAGCCTGATCCTGGACTTTCAAACCAGGGTTCTAACTTGCCCCTCTTTCTTCATCATCTCCATTATGATTCTGATGCTCAGTCTCCTTCTTCCCTCTTAAGTCAAAGAATCAGAATAGAACTTCTCTGTCTTTCAGGACAACATCCTCTGCCCCAGTACCTACCCTCACACATCCTACAGACCTCACCAACACAGATGAATGCATGGTGCTTTTCTCTAAAGTCATATTCACAATCAACTCCAAATCTCATCTCAACCACTTGCTTAGGGTCATTTCTGCCACAACTCTTTCACTTTTTAATTACATCACCACTTTTCATTTGGTTTTGGGTTATTCTCATTAGCATATAAAATCTTGTTGATACTGTTTTGGTTTTAGATTTCTTTGGGCCATGTTTGCTTCTCTAGGTGCCTCCCTTTTTGGCCATTCTGCAAAAATTCTGTTGCGATTCCTCCTCATTTGCTATCACCAAGTCTTATCTTCCTACTTTTCTTAAATCTGCTCCAATGAGAGATTCTCTCCTGCTTGAAATGTTTCATGGATATTACTACTGAGCTCCGCACTGTCTAATCTACCCTTCAATTCTCAATTCTCATCTTAATTTAAACTATCAGCACCATTTAATCTAATTTATCTCAGAAGTCTCCTTTGAATATGCACCTTGGTGTTCTGGCAATATATTTGACAGAATTCCCTCTTATTTTACTGGAAAATTATTTTAGTCTCTGGATGAAACAAACCTCTTTTACCTGCCTTTTTGAAATTCAGAATTAGGAATCAAGGCCAAACCCATCAGTGTCTTATCATTTAAATCTAAATTTTCTCTTGATTATCTCACCAATATTTATGGTAAAAGGTTTTGTTAGCTTCTTTTTAAAATTTTTGGCATTTATGGCTAGGTTATTTTCTCTCCAGAATACTAGCCTTACCCTTCCAGAGGCTTGCTAGCTATTTTGTGAATCTCAGTAAGGTGTATTCAAAACCAAGAGGTATTTTGTTGTTGTTGTCGTTGAACTAGTCTTCATGTCTGTTCAGCTCAAGCTGTCAATATAGAGAATCCAAGTTACTCTATATTGTGTAATGCAGTGGTTTCTCAGGCTGAGCCCTGGCCTTGGTTACTACATTGTGTGAGGATTATTTGAATTCATCTGAGGGAGAAGAATGACTGTAGCCTTTGCAGATTCCCAGAATCTGGACCATCTGCTAGGTACTATCCACCCAGCACTCACCTATAAATAATTTATTCCTGCGACTAGAAAGGCAACATATTGGTTTATGGGAGTGAATTAAGACTATAAGGATGCAAGGGCACATTAAAATTACAGTAAAAAAAATTAGGCCAAATAGCTTACCAGACATGCATATCAAAAAGAAAAAAAGAGTTTCTTCCTTGGGTTCCATGAAGTGCTGGATACTTAATACTATGATAAAATGGCCCCACAGCAACCTATCATCGATATCTGGTGTGTTTGTGGAGGGGTTTTGTGTGTGTGTGTGTGTGTGTGTGTGTTTGTGTGTGTGTGTGTGTGTGTGTAAAACTCACAAACAGTAGGCTTTCCTACTTTCTTTGGGGCTTCAGCTTAGCTAAGTCTTCCATTTTTGAAATGCCCTTCTTGGCTTCCTGCCTATCTACCATTTTGCCCATCTGGTTCTGGGTCTTAACCCACTTTTTCCTGTTCTTAGACCCTGGTTCATTCTTTTATCTTGCCGCCTAACTCTGCAGTTTTGCTCCCAAACCAGACTGCAGCAGATCCAGCAGCAGCTTCCTCCAGGAATCGATCTGCTCTGTAATCAATAGAGACTCTTGGCCTACTTTTAAAATATTTTGAGTCCCACAGCAGCTTCTTTAACTGGTATTCATTCTGGAAATCATATATATGTGTAAAGTTATCTCAATATATTTACTGTGTGGTGTGAATGCACTGCGTGATATGAGAGTTAATACTAACAATGAAGATTGGAATAAAAGAAACTACATTTACCTCCGTCAAGTTACAAAGGTAGATGTTTTTAATAAATTGCTGTCATTTTACAATTCTGACCTTTGAGAACTTATTGCTATTCGACAAATTGATGACATTGTAGAAGAACGTAGTTACGTTCATTGACTTCATGGTGCTCGCAGGACAATCACCTGCATTCACATCATGAAATGTAAACTCCATTAGTACCAGTGTTTTCCAAACTATTGATTTCACTATTGAACCTCAAGAACTTAGAATAGTATTAGAGATTAGAATGAATAATTAAATGAAAATTTCATCTTATTTTCATGTATAAAATGTGTTCTATGCCGCAAGTTCTTCATAGGTTTTCTATACCCTGTGTCTTAAGTTCTCCCAGTAAGGACATGACCAAAAAATGTAGAATGGCTTCCTTCCTGTTCCTAGGGATAAATCTTTTATCAGTCTGTGTTGTTTAAACGGTACCTGACAGGCAGTGTAAGTTCTGGGTCCACCCAAAGGCTTTAGTAAAATCTCCCCGCAAATCGAGTCAAACGTTGCTTGTAAATAGGTTCTCAATATAGATCAAAGCTCAGCCTGAGAAACCACATTTTTTTTATGCAGAGTGGAGTAACTTAGACATAGCATGAGCTCAACAGCATCTTATCATTGACTATTTTACTGATAAGTATATATATACAAACAGCTACATATATGCACATATATTTGTCCACAAAGTCCATCATTGTTTTCTATCAATTATAGATCACAGTAAAGACAAATAGAACTAGTGTAAAAAATAAATTATCCAAGATTTTAGGGGAAAAAATCAGTCTTTTTTTTTTCTTTTTTAAGTGGGATTGATTATGGAGAACAGAGCCTCTATTTAAGGAGACAGTCTTTTTAAAAATTTGAAATTGTGTTTCAAATTCTGTCATGCTGAAATGAGGCTTTTAGCTACATATATTTTTTTTTCAGCTCAAGAGAGTGTCAATTTCAACTGAAGAAGGATAGTAATACCTACTAATTTCATCTTAATTTGAGTTTCTTCTGTTCCAGTTCCCATCTGCTTCTTCCAACTTAGCACAGTCATTCCAGAAACAGAGAAATGCTCAAGGTTTATTCTGGGTCCAGTGAATCTGATTTGGAATAACAAATTAAATATGGCTTTTGAATATTGAAATGCTGTTCTCGGGACCCTTAATACCATGTATGTAAGTTACCCATAATGATTGTTGAATTTTCAGTCTCTTGGTTTCAAAGTTCTTTTGGATCCCAACACTGATGCTATTTTATACAACAGTATGGTTAGTGCAGAGCAAGAAAAGTATTTAAGAACCTGGTGAGGAAAACAGTGGGGAAGAGGAAGGGATATCAGCTAAGGAGCAGGTAGCAGATAATGCCCCATCACACACACTGTAATTACAACTTCTATTATCTGAGGAGGTTTTCCAGCCTTGCCTTTGTATTTCAAGCTGAAGTTATTCCTAGTTCAACAGCAAATTAGCCCCCAAATTAACTAGATATCAGTGTCAGGTCATTGGCAACTATGTCTCTCTGACATGCTCTCTTTCGGCCTTTTGTTTTTCCTTATTCTGCACCAACAGTTCTCTGTGTGCATTTAAGCAACTGAAGACTTGTAACAGTTTTTTGGCAGAGCAAGAAATTCTGCTCATTGCTTTCTATTATTTGTCTTAATCCTTTTCTAAAAGCAATATAACTTCCTATCTGTCTGGCAGGCGCCATACAGAAAGAGCGCACACCTGAGTTCTCCCAGCTTTTTCTCCTCAACTGCATGTAGCCACGCCTTAACTAGATGTGATTGGTTGTGTATCTAAAGAACCTGATCAGTCTAACTATAAGTATGACAAACATGGATGACTATTGATCTTTAATTCTCAATACCTATCTAACTTAAAGACTAAGACAATAAACAACTGTGCAATAAATGAGGACAATGACCTCAAATGTAAACAATGTATAAGTATCTTGAGCAGAGGTAGTAATGTACACTGAAATATGGTAAATATATATCAATACATAAACAATGTTTTAAAAAGAAGTAGAAGCATACATGCATACAATATTCAATATAATTTAACTTTGTATCACTATGTAAGAATCGATACCAATATAATTGTCTAAAAATAATAACTCACAAATACCAATCTATTATCCCATCATCCAATTATCCCTCTTTTTTTAAAAAAAAAAAGATCCCTGAGCCTTTAAAATTCCTCCCCCATCCCTCAACCATATACCAATTATAATCAACCCTAAATGTCCCTAAGCCTGAGGGCAAATTTTGCTGGGAGAGGGGACGTCGCTCTTGAAAATTGCTTTAGCTGTCATGGGGGCAACGTTCTTTGTAGGGGATCCTGTTAATGTAAATGATGGTTAAATTCCAAGATTAATATTTGGCCTGGTAAAATTGCAAATAGTCTCTGAGTATTTTGTGGAGATCTGGCCAGAATGTCGTAAAAGATGTGCACCATTTTAGCTAACCAAGTTGGAACCATCTTGTGCAGCTGGTACCCAAAACAGGTCTTGTAGTAGTGCTATCAGCATCATGACGTCATATTAACCAGGTGGAGTTGTTGTTGTGGGGCCCCATCTTTCCTGGAAACTGCAAAGATTACTGCAGGAAAATTTAGTGTTTATTATAGAAAATGTAAGCATTATTTATATAGACATACATATATATTCAATGAAATGTATGATAAAGACAAAAATAGATATGAAGAAAGGCAAAGAAGTTTATAAATTATTTTGTTCTTCTGTTCCATATCATGGCTCTTGACATGAGACAGAAACTCTGGGTTTTCTCTTAACAACAGGCTTGGATTTAAAGAGGGACTGAGCAAGAGTCCAACTCCAAAACCAGCTCTATTCCAGCTCTATATATTTATAAATATAAATACATTCGCGTGTGTGTGTGTGTGTGTGTGTGTGTGTGTGTGTGTGTGTGGTGCGTTGAATATTCTCACTTACTGAACCTATTCTATAATCTTGCTGATCCTTATTGGGTTGTTAATTGTTTCTATCTATCAGTATTCAAACATCCAGGGTCCCTTGAATTTTTTGAAGATGAGTGTTTTCCTGCAGAGATAAGAACAGAACCCTGCCCCCATATTATGTTTTTCTTACCACCTGTATGATTATCATCATTGAGGATGAGCTGTCATTTCTCCTTTCCAAGAGGTTTCTCCTCTTCAATCCAAACCTTTATTAATTTTGATGGTATCCACAATTTTTCTTCTCCTGTGGAAACAAGAGAAAAACCCCTTTCCCAACGCAGCACATCTCCTGGCTTCCATTGCGAGGTCAGCACATCATTGTAATAATTTGTTCTTCAAGGCTGATTTAATTCAGCACACTTTTCCATTATCCAATGTCTTTCTGCTGCCGTTGGTCCTTTCTCATTAGCTTTAAGAAAATTTAAGGTTAACAAAGCATTATGTAGTCTATTTTGGGGGGTATTTTCCACCCCTTTCTGTTTATTTAACATAAATACACTAAACTGGAAGCCATAATATATTTGCAAAGTGTAGGTAAAAAGAGTGGGAAAATATATATCTGCACATGAAAGAAATAAAATAAAAATAGAAACAATATAAATTTAAAAGCCAAAAGGGGTAGAGGATCCCTGACATGACATGAGACAAGAAATCTCCAAAGATGCTACTGAGTTAATTTTGTGTTGGCCATCTACTCCTGGGCACGCAGCCAACCATTAAGAAGAGTTTCTTTCTCTATTGAAACTTCCTTGAAGAACAATAAAATTTCATTTGCAAGTGGTTAAAGATTGCTTCTAGATTAGGAATAGACGCATGTGTCCTCTTCTTTCAGCTCGAGGAGTGCATCACATCTGTTACACACCTGTGCACTCCCTGTGCACACATGGTGCATCTGCCTCTGCGAGCTCACAAGTACATACCTCTCTTACAGAGGAGGAAAACAAAACAACCTTGAATGAAAACTGGTAGTTCTTAGACTAAGGGAAGGACATTGTGTAAGATTCAAAATTTCTAGGGGCTGGCTCAGTCAGGGAAGTGCTTGTGTGCTAGCCAAAAGGCTTGAGTTTCATCCCTCCATGTAGAAAGAACTGGGTGTGGTGGGGGTAAGCCTGAAATTCCAGCATTGGGGAGGTAGAAGCAGGAGGAAGTCTGGGAGTTTGTAGAACAGCCATCACTGTTTATATGATGGAGTTTTAGACCAATGAGAGACTCTGTCTCAAACAATCAAACAAACAAACCAAAAGATGTAGAGAAATTGAAATAAATTCCCAATATTGATCTCTGGCTTCCATGTGTGTCTGTGTGGACACAGACACACATGTACACACACATACACACAAACAAACACACAGACACACATACCTCTTCAGGTTTCCTATGTTACAAACATTATAATACAGATAGGCAATAATGCTAATGAATGAATAGATCTCACTTACTTAAAAAGTAACCTTAAATTTTATTGATTGTAAAACACTAAATACAGATATGTAAAATCAACAAGTCTAGAGGTCTAAGGCACAATCTTAGTGTGACAGCAAATCACAGTGCATATTATTGGGGAAATTTTTGCTAAGTAAGTTTGTATTTCTGTTCATGCCACACACATACACAATGTGGCTACCAGTGACATGAAGAGGATGCAAATTCACTTCAATATTTATAATTTTCTTCATATGTTTGATGTGTCAATTTGTATTTCCTAACAGGACATTATGTAGTTTAAATATATACAATAAAATATAAATAATGGCCAAATAATAGCAAACAACAAACTAGTTGAAGACATCTAACAAAAAATCATTAAGTTTAAATAATCTAAATTCTAAAAAGAATTGATATTAAAACTCAGAGGCATATAAGGCCATGCCTTTCTGTTTGTTTACAAAAGACCATGTTTTGGAATTCATTGATTTATTTGAAGCCTCAGGTGGTCTCTAGATTTTCCTTTTCTTTTCTGTTAAAACATTGTCTTGTGAACTGTTTTTGCATCTCCAAATACTACTGAGAGAAATTATAAAGTACCTAGGATTGCTAAAAATCACAATGAAACTCGTGCTCAGAGTCTTTCACATTGATGAAAGGTCTCACAGTTAAAAATGCCCTCCAGGGAAATGTGAAATCCTGGAGATTACCTGTGCAATATGGTCTGTGTTGAACATCACAGGAGAATATAGCAATAAAGACCCTGTTGTTACATTGGAGAAAGTAAAGAGGAAAGTGTTGGATGAAAGATTTCCAGGAATCACTGAAGTGTTGCTTCACAGTATCATGAAGAAAGGATGCACACAGGATCTGCTCTTCAAAACATTTGATGATCTTTTAACTAAGAAAATCTATGTTTTAAGAGCTTTGCATCAATCTCAATATTTCGAAGCATTGTATTAACAAAAGCCTACCAAACATAAATTAAATAGAACAGATACCTTTTAAAACATAATTTTGTGCTATTAATCAGCTACAGGGAGGATATAGCAACCCTGATTGGCTGCAAACACAGATTATAATCAGGGAAAGACTTCTTGGGGCAGAACAATGATCCAGATGATTAAGATATTCAAAGACACCCCTATATAACCAGGAACATGCTATGCTACAGGAGCAAGCACCCATTTGAATTTTAGGACTACAGTGAAATAGTGACTTCTGGCAACTTCTGTTTTATCCATTAGGAAGCTGAGATGCTAAATCTCAGATAATTTGAAAATGACAATAGTTGGATTTGAAATAACTCCTAAGTAAGTTTCTGAATCATAATAATTCTTGGATTGTTTTCATTATTGACTAATAGACTTAGCTTCTTTTACCAATGCAAATAGCTTTGAGCTCTAAAAATGCTACCCAGAGCTCTAGAAGAGTTGCTAAAGTCCCTGGTTCAAATCTAGTTGCTTAGAAAAGAAACAAGTTATTATAAGCAGATGGAAGATATTTAAGAAGGACTGTCTCCTTTAGAGAGACAACTCAGAGACTCATAGAGGCAAATTTTTAGTATTGATAACGTTAGGTGCTGAGTTTCAGTAAACACAAAGGAGAAATAACAAAAGAGAATTCATATAAAAAGTGAAAAGAACAAACCAATTACCATATAAATAAGCATTGTGAAACAGCACAAATATGTAGTGTTTCTCTGTGTGTTACACGCTCATGCGATTATACTGTAGGAGTATTAGTTAAGCATATGTTAACTGGATTTTCCGTTATGTCTTTGTTGTTTAAAACATGTTTGATAGTTTATGACATATTAAACCATCTAATGCTGTTCAAACTTCTCTTTCCACTGACAAAGATAGTGAACATTTGTGACAGATACTACTTTGTTTGTGGGACTAGCTCTAAATAGGTTTTCCAAAGAAATCAATGACTGTAGAGTAGAGTAAGCAAGATCACCTTTAAGACTGAAACTATCACCCATGGAAACATATGAACTGTCAATGAGACTAAATTTACTAGCATTTTTTTCCTCTTTTATGTTGGACCAACCTATGAAAAATTTCCCCTATTAGGTAATGCCTTACCTCCATGATTTATTCTATCAATGAATGAGAACTCCGTTTTTGGCTGGAGAGCCTTGGATGGGAGAATCTCTGCAGCTATGAGAGCATTTCTCTATAGCCAGTGCGGCCAATTGGTGGATACTATTTTTTATAGTCAATTATCTTTCCTACTTTGCCTCTCCATTCTTAGAGGATTTGGCATTAGAGTCAATGTCTTTTCTTGCTCAGCAAGAGTATTACAAAATAGACTTTCTGCCGACAGTTCTGTATTTCCTTGTCCTTTGCACTACAGTCCAGAATGCTCTGGGACTCCAGGCTTAGTACTTTAAATATTTTTATGTTCTTTGTTTAATTTTAGTTGAATAATGAGATGTATTTTGTTAGAAGCTCTGGTTTATTTTGGCAGGTTTTGTTGCCTTTTTTCTGAAATGGTTTATAGACTTGTCTATACATTTTAATGCATATGTATATAGTTTTATTATTGTGCATTATGTGTCTGTGTACATAGAGGTGCATATTTATATGTGAGGTACATATGTATGTGTAGGTGTGAATTTCTGTACATGTGTGCATGCTAGTGTGGAATCCAGAATAAACCTCTCATATCATCCATCCAGGAACATAATCCACTTCCTTTGTGAGAGTATCTCTCATTGAATGGATCTCACCAATTGGACTACACTGGCTGGGCAGTGAGTCCCAGGGATCTTCTTGTCTCTGTCCTTTCTGTCTGAATGACAGGCATGTGCCTCTATGCCCGCCATTTTGACTGGGGTCCTATGAATTAAACTCACTCTTGTGATGCCAGTTCTTTAGAAACTTAGTCATTTCCCTCTGGCTCTATACATTTTCAAATATGAGGGAGTAATTAAAAGAAATCAACTTCTCTTGAATATATGAACCAGGGTCACCAAAATATTTAAGGCCCCTCCCTTAAGTATTGTTTTGTATGTACTTCAGAAACCTGGATATGATGGCTCATATTTGTAATCTCAATACTTGGGAGAGAGGTAGAAAAATATCTGTAAGTTCACAAGCATTCTGAAATATTTATTGGGCTCTAGGGAAGCCTGGGCTATACATTCTTATCTCAACCCTGCCAAATCTAAATAAATAAGAAGTCATGGAGACACAGTTCAAAAATGAGAAATAGAACTGAACAATTAAGCTAAACTTTAGAATTCTTCATCTTCTTCATGTATCATATCATAAAAATAAAAATGAGAGCTCTGTAGCTACTTCCCTATACCCCAATTGTCCAAATTGTAACAGATAGAAAAACTACTCCATAGTTAGGAAATATGCACTATGAGCTTTCAGTTTATAGAGTGTCATGAGACATTTTAAGGTTTGGAAATACCACATCAGCATCCAGAGTACCTTGTGCAACTTCTAGTAAAGTGTTTTCTTTTATGATCTGGTTTGGAATGAACAGATCTTCCCTTAATGGGTAAGGTGGTTTCAAAGGTTCCACTCTAGTTCTGATTATCAAAGGCTAACAATTCAAATATGTTATAATAATAACAAATTACAAATCTTTCTAAAATTATTCTTTCATGATTTTATACATATAAATAACGTGATTACAACTGCCTCCTATGGAATGCCCTTTTCCTCCTAAGCCCCCCCTCTCACTTTGTTCTTATTTTGGTGTGTCTATTTATTTGGTTTTTTTTTTTGTACTCTTCTGTATTTACTTGGACTTAGCTGCATGAGTCTAGTTGAGGGTTCTGGTGGCTGCACCAATGAAGAATGTCTCTCCCTCCTTCCCTGCGACTGTTAATTCCCTATGTCTCCTCAGAGAGAGGGTGGGACTTATAGGCAATGCTGCCAAATCAATGGAATTGATGGAACATTGGTGAGTTCAGTGCTGTCCAAGTCTTGGACAGGTAGGCTCTCTTGCTGAGAGTTCGTGGGTTGAAAAGTGATGGACTGTCCAGAAGCCAGTGTATTACAGCAATCCTTCCCGCCCTCCAGCTCTTCCAAAGTGTTCTCTGAGCCTTGGAGCAAGTTTAGGACTACACATGCAACAATTGCTTCTGCTTAGCTCAGTGTCTCTCAATTAACCTTTTCCCAGTGTAAACAGATGCTTGTATAACCAAGGCTGACAGCAGCACTAGTCTATAGTTATAAACATAAATGTTTAAAAAGCAGTTTGACACCATGTCTCTTCAGTAAATCTATAGGAATAGATTCCTCTCCAAATTTAGACCTGTTGATTTTATTTATACCAATTTAGTCAATTTTTAAAATATTATTAAAAGAGAATCATTATGAAAGAAACTAAAATTAAATTCCGTAGTAAAAATTAGGAAATTATGCAGTTCTGTCAATCAAATAAATATGGCATTAAGGTGTTAAGAATGGTTAGGACCGGCAAGATGGTTCAGAGGTAAAGCAATCTCAGTTTTCCTGAAGCAAAATGGGAGACAGAGAGAATGGCTAGCAGTTCGTGGACAAGCTAGTCTTTTGAATACAGAGGTGAACAAAATATCCTGCCCTAGTCACTCTTATTCTTGCTATGATAATCCATTCTGATTAAATACAATTTGGGGGAGGGAAAGGTTTAGTTAATTTATGCCTCCAGTGCACTGCCCATCTCTGGGGGAAGTTACGACAGGCATTTTAGTAGGAACTGAAGCAGAAATCAGAGAGGAAGCTTACTGGAGTATTTTCAGGCTCACATGCAGCTACTTTTCTTAAACAGTCCAGGCTCACCTCCTGTCCAGGCATGGGACAGTCCATAAAGAGTTGGACATTCTTACATCAATAAGCAATCAAGAAAATGTCCCACATATGCATCTATAGACCAATCTGGTGGAGGGAACTCCTCAGTTGAAGTACTCTCTTCCTGTGTTTATCAAGGTGTGGAGCAAGATTAACCATTATGGACACTGTATTAACCAAAGTCGGGAGGCAAGGACTGACAGTCGATGCTGTCCTCTGACTTCTGCAGTGCATGACTTCCACACATATGCCTGCACTTACATAAATATGTATGCTCTCTCACATACACATCATGCACACACATAAATTCTAACATTTTTAGAAACATAATTATTAGCCTGCAGGATTGTGTTTTGGGTTATTGAATCACCAAGAAAGCAAAGAGGAGATTTACTTGGCAAGAATGTGGTTAGAAAAGGACTCAGAAATGGTTTTATATAGGCAAAAATTGCTATCAGAGGCTCCTTTTACATATGCTATTTAAAATGTATAAATTCTGGATGAAAGAGCTGAGATTGATTGCATTTTAAACACTTCTTAGAATTATGAATTTTCCATATGGGCTCAGGAGAAGGCTAGTTGATTCATTCAAAGCATAGCTACGAGGCAAAAATATTGAACAGTGGCATTTCTCCATATCCTGAGCTCTTATGCAATATATCTAAAGTAGAAAACATGCTAAGTAGTTTTGATGGTCAGGTACTAAACATCAAATCAGTTAATGCCCTGCTGAGCAGCCAATGCCTTGTTTAAGATCAAAACTACTGATTTCACTCTGATCTTCTGGCCACTATTAGCATTTTTGTGATGCCAGGCTTAAATTGCCTTTCTTGTGCTTGGGATTTATTTGCCTGGAGCTAATGCGACAGGGAGGAAAACTCAGTGTGATCAAAGGTTTTCATTGATTCACTTTTCAGTAGCCCATTTAGAGGTTGCAGAAGCAGAATAAATGATATCTTTTCTGTAGAAGCTAACCTATCAAGTTCATGTACTCTTCAGTCTCCACCAAGTCGGGATGATTATAGAAATAGTAGCACTGATTAATTTTTTAAGATAAACTTGACTGCAGAGAACTCTTTACTATGCAATGACTAGTTTCTTAGGTGTCATGTCTCTCTAAAGAGGCCAGTACTGAAACTTTGCAAAAGTAAAGTAGAAAATGGATTGATCAGTTCATCAAAGTAGATTTCTTCTCTGCTAAGTTATGCTGTCATTCATATCAAGGCTTCTCCTTCTTTGTAGAATGTGACCCAAAGCAGCACTAAACTCTTTGATTTTCTACTCGTACACCCCAAAACTCAGTCTAATCAGTAGAAAAAGAGTGAAATAGATTTATGTTCCGATCATTCCTCAAAATCCGTGGGAATTTAAGCATGTTGACCATCTCAGCTATCAAGTGTTCTAGAGAAGGCTTCTTAACTGAAAAGGGTAATCTATGATCAGTGACACTGTATGAAGACCACATGATTTAATACGGGATTCGGAATAGTATGGAAATCAGGTAAGAATAAGACAGAAAAGTCATCCTTGAGGTCAACGGATCCTGTTCATAATTCAAAGATCTGTGAAAGCTCAAAGAAAATGTTCATTCCAAAACCCACACATACATACAGCACCAAGGATTTTCCACAAGACAGTAAGTTACAGATAAAACATAGATTAACAGGATGAAATTGCTTTATTGGCTTCTGAGCAAGATTAAACATGGTTGTGGCTTAAATATGGTGAAGGGTATGACACTCTGCTCCTATGACAGTCCATATTCATACCTTATATCTATCTCTCTGTAGGATTTTTAACCTGTTTTGCACAGAAGCATTTTCTTGTTAAATTTTGTGCCTTACGTATAGAATATTCTACAGGATGTCTATAATAATGCAAAGACTAAATGGAATGCACTATGCCTTTATGTAGTGATAAAATACTTTGCACTTTTCCTTAATGAATAAATACCTCTCTGTTGTTTATATCAAACAGATAAGTAACAGGGGTCACTTGGAAAGCACTATTCTAGACGCCATGGCAACAGTGGATAATGGGACCTCTTGCTCTGCTTTCATGAATGACAAAATACAATCTGTGTGTTGAGAAAATTTTCTTTTGAATGTTTTATTTTACTGCTGAGTGATTGAATTCATTAACTAATTGCCAAATATTCTAGATTTTTTTCTTTTGTAGAAAGTCTCATATTTTGGTCAGATATGAATTAGGCTTATTTTCCTGAGATAAACCAAGGATTTATCCTTCTGGATCCCATTTCAATTTGCCCTTGTTGTTGCGGTTCAATTCCCAGAATCCATCAGCAGGAGCCTGAGTAAAAGGGAATATTTTTATTGCAATAAAGACAATTTATGGATTTTTTGGGTAAAGATCCCTGAAAAAATTAACTGACTGATCTGGTACTCAAGGTAAAAATAAATGCATGTCTACCTCAGATGGAATTCATGTGAACTATGCAATCTTAATTTTGAGCAATGAGAGCTCCACCTGAAGCAGGGTGGGAGAGACAAGTTTTACTGACTTCCCATTATGACTGAAATTCTTCACATAGCTTTAACTTTACTTTCATTGCTGTGTTTTTGAGTAACTGTGACAGTGTGTAAGAAGAAATGAAAAGACAGATGGGAACACATGATGTCCTGCAAGTGGTGCCATGCATCCTCTGCCTGATAATTTTAATTAGTGTGTTTCAGGCACCTGAGATGTCAAGTCAGGATACTTTTTGTTTGCTTAATAGCTTCCCCCCAATTTTTTTGTAATAACATAGCTCACAGATTAATTAGTTGTTTTGCTTTGCCACTTATAAATAGCTCTGGCTATCTTGGGCATAGGATTCATAAGCTAAAAAGCTGTACAAATCTGTTACTGAGAAGGCACTGAAAGATTACATTGTGCAAATTAAAAATTAAAGCATTGGTTGTTAGATCAGTGGTAGGGCATCCATGATAGCTTCAGAACTAGATAGGTACATAGATGGTAGATAAGAAATAGATTGATAGCTAGACAGATAGAGAGAGAGAAAGATAATAGAGAAATATATTACAGACAGGTAGATAAATGGATGACAAATAGATTGAGGATTGATAAATCATGGACGAATAGCTAACAAATAAGTTAGGGATAGATGGTTGAAATATGACAGATAGATGGATCGGTGACTGGTGGATGGTAGTTAAGTAGATAGGTAGATTATTGATAGATAATGACAGATATACAGATAAATAAGTGACATATAGATAGAGTAATAGATAATATACAAAGTAATTTTTTGTAACTAACATCAAGAAGAATTTATTTGAAATGCAATATGCTAGATAAGTTTGTGCCAATTAGTACATCAAAGACTTATATAGAAGACAACCAAAATACATATATTTTAGAAAGCATGTCAAGATCACAGAATCCAATGTGTCCAATCCATAGAGATGATGGAATCTGACAGGAAAAGAAAATGACAATGACAAACTACTAATACTCACGAGAGAATATAATATGGACAATGACCTCATATGTGTGATCTACCAAAGACAGAAAATGCAAAAGAATCAATTTGACCCAGCTCCACAGGATATTTATGAAGAAGTCATAGAAATATGAATTTATATAAGTCTATTTTAAAGCTTTGTGTAATATTCTTGTACAGGAGTGACACATGCACAAATTGGGAAATTCACTGAAATTTGAAAAAAAATTACAATACGATTGAAACCTAAGGTATAATACAATTAATTCCTCTTTGAAAATTAAAACTTTGTCAGTAGTTTACCAGAAAACATAAAGCATTTTAGCAGTTAGCCTAAATAGTTTTGTATTTATAAAGGATGATAAAACATGGCTTGATATTGAAATATATGTCAATTTCAGAAAACTAATTAAAACATAAAAAGTCCAATTTATTAAGAAGAAATTGTTCTCCCAAATGTAGATACTTACATTTGAAATAATGAGATTCATAATACAATAGTAATTTTTAGTCAATGGAAGAGAAGGATAACTCAGTTAAGATAATGGGGCAATTAGTTTAATATTGGAGCAGGATGGAGCAGAGTTAGAAATTGTTACATAGGAGAAAGGGTTTTGCTTTTGTTTCCAGAAGAATAGCTATGGATACCGTCAAAATTGATAAAGATTCTATTGTAACAGGAGACAACTCTTAATTAGAAAAGATGATAGTTCATCAAACATCATGGCCTCTTAATCTGAACTAACCTATAAAACTAACAAATGCTTTTCATCTGATCAATTTTAACTTGGCAAAATAGAATCTCTCCAAAATTAGGGTTGGGAAACAGTTTTGTTTCTGTCTTTTCAGGAGAATAAAGCTAAGAAATCTGAAGACTACCGGAAAATGAGACATCTGAAGAAAAAATAAATAAATCCAGAAAAAAAGTCTCAGGAAAAAAAAGTGTACTAGCCTATTGGTATATCACATTTCCAACAGGGTAAAATTTTATATATATTCCCAAATGTTTGTTTCTGCTCTTTTCTACAGATATATAATGCAAATGGTCTTTTTGTAGTTACTATCCAATTAAAGATTAAGGCTTACCTTGGAGTTGGAGTGTGACTTTCTCTTCTCTAAATCCAAGCATGCAAATTAAAGTGAAATTCAAAATCTCTGACTCATGTTAGAAGAGCCACCTGATATGGGACAGAAGAGAAACAAAAATTTAAGGACTATTTTATTGCTACTAATCTCAGAATCCTTTGGTTTTATATTGACTGTTTGACAGATTTTCTTAAGGTATAAGATTTATTATGTGTGTGTGTATGTGTGTCATGATATTAATAGTCATGTAGAGTACTAATTAATTCCAAAAAAAGTTTTCATCTACCTCCCTGTACATAATTTTGGGTTAGAGTCTCTATCAATTTTCTGCAGTGAACCATGAACACATATAACAGCCACTTTTGAAGTCTCCATAAAGAGGATGGGACCCCACAATGATAATTTCTCTAGGACTATGGTAACACTACTAAGCTAAAGAAAAACACCACCTAAGGATTGGCTGTGGATAACAAACTGCTCAGAATAATTTCGAGGTGGCTACCTGAGATGATCCAGCCCAACAGACTACTCTAGCCAGGATTTTAGACATGCCCTATACTTTCCCATTACACATAGACTGTACAAAACTTGATGGGGAACCTCCTTCAGCCAATTACTTTTAAGAAGCTGTACCAGGTTGGTGCATGACCTTTTAGGTACCCAGAGAAAATTACCTGCCTACCCAGGGCTGGCTCTCTCTCTCTGGCTCCAACATTACACAACTGAGGTTGGACTTCTCATTCCTGTTCTGTGAGTTTGCCACTTATAAAGAATTATAACTGGGTTCTTTTAGAGTTATCTTGGGATTTTTTGACTCATGTTCTCACTCCCCCCTTTCAGATACAGCTACCTCTCCCACTACTTGACAATTAATCCAAATTTTCTTTTCAAGATCCCCTAAGATACTGTCACCCCCAGACAGCAGGAATTAAATTTAAGAATATGATGCCCACACTCCCAAGAGGTAGAGTGGATGGTGTTTGATAATTCAATAGATTGTGAATATTTGTCATTGTTTAGAGGTTTAGTTACAAGTTGTTAATGGTAATGGTCAGGAAAAAAGCTAAACAAGGCAAATTACATTAAAGGTTTTTTATTTGAAAAGAACAAAGGGGGATACAGATATGGTAGGATAAAAAGGTATATTATTGAATCTACTCTGAAAGAAAAAAAGGAAGATATAGATATGATAAGCTAAAAAGGTAGAGTATTGAATATACTTTCAAAAAGCTACTATGAGTTTTAAATGTTTTACATTGGATTGGACTTTTGTACATTGTATACAAATTTTATATATTGAGATTAATTTTTGTTAGAACATACTGTACATACAATTTTACTTTTGTTCAAGGTATTGAACCTATATAACTCATTTAACAATGTCATGTGAATTTCTATTCCTTGATAATTATTATTACCAACTGTTTAGGATAATAAGGAAATATAGATTAGTAGTTAATTACCTAGTATGATAGGATTTGTAGTCACATTAGGTATGTTTACAAGGTCAAACAAAGATATATTTTAAATAAAGAAGTAATCTTCAAACACTTCAGGTATCTACCAAATATGGCATGTAAGATGTTTTAATAACCCAGGTTCTTCTTTTTTATGACAATTAGATATCTCTGCTCTCAGCAGCATCAATCTACTTCAGAGAAGATAATGGGCATTGAAGAAACATGGAATTTACTTTCTTTATGACAAAAGTAAGCCACTGGGCAAGAAAATGCCTTGCCTCAACTGCTGACAGTATGTTGTCCTAATTGGAAAATCAGAATACAAAAAAGTGACTGTCAAGCATTGTCAAGACAATGAGGGACAGCCCTTCAGAATATCCTGCTTCACAGAAAAGTCTGTCAGATATGCTAGGTCTGTAGGTCAGAGAAGGATGCCCCAACATTGCAGAGGGACTTTGGGTGACTGTCCAAGCAGCCAGGTGTTCCTGTCATTTCTCACATTTTTTGGAAGTCACTTTCTTGCACTTCCTTCTTACTCAGTTAATATTATTTCCTACCTGCATCTCTGAGGGAGTAGAAGACTAGATAGTTATAATTATAGTTATCCTTGTTTACCAGACACAGAAAGCAAGTTGTAATAGAAAGTAAATTAGGTAGAAGAATTCAAACTCACCCAGATAGAATAGAAATGGAGTATTTTCTCTGAATTTGCCAAATGCAAATAGACTATACATTGTTGATGTACTTATTGCTTGGATATATTGTATATAGTTATTTATCTTACTGTATATAGTTTTTCTTATATTACTTATAGCCTTCCTTTTATTTTAGAGAAAAAGGGGAATATATATATATATATATATATATATATATTTGATTTATGTTTTAATAACTAAAGCTCGCCTAAAGATCAGAAAGGCACAGCTAAGGCACTAGAGGTCAGGCAGTGGTGGCACATACCATTAATCCCATGATTTTCAAGAAAGAGAAAAATGGATCTCTGTAAATTCAGTTCAAGGCCACCCTGGGCTACACAAAATCAATGCTGAAATAAATACAGGTGGTGGTGGTTCACACCTTTAATCCCAGTTCTAGGGAGTCATGCCATTAATCCAAGTACTAGGGGTGATATAAAATGGGAGGAGAGAGAGGCTGAGTCTGCTGAGTCTGCTTATTGTGTGGTTGCCCAGCCTTGGTAGAGGTAAGAATTCTCCAGTGGCTTAGTTGCTTTTTTTTTTCTGGTTTTTGGATTGAACCTAATATTGGTCCCTGGTATTTTATTATTCATGCTACAGGGAATAATCCACGTGTGTTTTCGGTTCCAAATAATATCCTATCATTTTTATGTTGAAATTGACTATAAAATTTAGAAAAACATGGAAACTATGCAAGTCAATAATAATAAAAATAGAAACATCATACACAAAATTTATATAAACTCCATAGAACTTGATACACTTCTATGCAGTTAGAACTAACATTTGGAAAGGAAGCTGTGGAGCTTAACATTAAATTTTATATTTTCACACTCAAATACAATGTATGTATTTATTCAAAATCAACACAAAAATATCCATAACAGAATTAGAACTAAAAAAGCAAAATCAGCTTTATATTCTCTTCCAAGGTTGTGTGCTGTTTTTATTTATTTGCAAGTGGTTTCACACTAAATTTTATAAAAAAAATTATTTATTGCATTAGTCAGGGTTCTCTAGAATAACAGAACTGATAGAATCAATATGAATACAGTACAACCCCTATCCACTGTGCCCAGAAAACACAGAATTCACAATTAAGAAATCTAAATGAATTATATTTTAGAAGCTAACACTATTTGATTATTTCACTTCTCATATTCCAAAATACCAGATAGTTTTAAGAACAATTTACTGAATATGATGATTTTCAAATGTTTCTTATTGTACACATTGTATTGTTTATTCTCTTTATAGCAGAACCATTAAAAATCTAGATTGTAGCTTTATGAATATGTGAATGTACAAGAAACGATAAGATCATGTTTTAATCAACCTTATTGAGGTAGTTTATAATCAATGCATTCCACTTCAGTGTTTAACATGTGTGAAGCTGTATATGTCCATAGATATGCTGGCATGTCTCTATACGTTTATTGTATACAAAATGCACCACATGAGTTGTTTGTTTTTAAGCATACAGTCCCATAAGTAAAAGCTCTTGTAATCAGCATTTGGTTGTGAGTGTAAAGAGTTTGTAACCTGAAAGTTTTCTTCTTGCTGTTCTCCTGTAGTCAAACCATTCCTTTTGATCTTATGTCTTGGTTTAACCAATCCAACCAACAGAAGTTCATCTTATGTCATTTTAATAGCTATGGGCACAGTTCCCAGTCTTAAATAGTAGAATTTATAAATTCTTTTCCTTCATTTTTTAAATTATTCCATCAACAAGAGAAAAAGATGTCAGCTTTTAAAATTTATTATGATTGCCTCACAAAAGTGCATAGCATCCGGCAGCTAAGTAATTCTGTTGCTGAGTATAAAAAGCAAATATTCCGGAATACAATCCTATTCTTGAAAACATATGGTGACAATCCATAGAGTTTCATTTTAGAAAACACATTGCCAGATGAAAAGATAAAAATAAGACATTGAACTTTAGTCATCATTTTGTCCCTGGGCTTCAAAGAACTCTGCAATAGAAGGAAAGTACAAATAATGTCAAAGGAAAGATCAAGACATGAATACATTCTGAAAATCACTGACCTGTGAGGAACGATGTTTATAGGTTCAGTTGAAATTACCCATTTGGATTTATTCTTAGTTTTTTTCTGAATTAATTAGTCTTCCAATGTTTTCCTCTTTTATTGTTGTTTTCTGGGCAGAAGTGGATAATCATTCATAACCATAGCTATTATCACCATCACCAATATTATCACCATTATCACCATCACCACCATCATTTGTAGAATGGATGATGGCCCTAAGGACCTTTAACATGCCTGACAAGTGCTCTACCATTAAGCTGTATTTACAGCATAAGATGTGAGTGAGAAAATCAAGTAAGTTCTCTTCAAGAGGATTGCTTAAGCTGACATTAGCAGGTGATAGTGGTTGTTCTGCTTAGAGATGCTTCTGCGGGTATCTGTTCTGTGTTTCAATGAACTATAGTCACTAAGCATGCAGCTTTTTAAACCAAATTGTTCTACTTTCATGCACTGTCTTATTAGTTCTTATGTTAAATAATCTTCATGAGGATTCATAAAAGGGATATGCTGAAATATTACTTCAGAAATGCCCCAGCTCACAATGAACAGCATTGTTTATTAAAATAAAAAAATAATTGTTTATTTTCCTTCTGATACCCTGCCATGAACTCTGAAGCCATATGAAAATAACTCCAAATACATCACTGAAGGACCTTTCATCTCAAATTGCTATACCTACTTCTACAAGTCACAGAAATTTCTAGTTAATGGTACACATGGCCAGAAAATCCATATTTTTCCAATTGTACTATGACACACATCTCTGTGTGATCACCCAATTGTTCCTATATCCTACAGAGCAGTTGTATAGACATCTTCCATGTTCACTGATACCTGGTTGAGAGACATCCCAAACAGATGATGGATACACATATATGCTAAAGATACTGGATAGGCATTATTAAACATTTGGTTATTTTTTTAAAAAATTTCCTATAACTGCCTTTTTATTATTTTGTGGGTTTGTCTCCATTTGCTAGCTACTGATGTAATATGTGATATTTCTTTCATTTTTGAAAAGTAATCTTATTTTTTATTATGCGCATGTGTATCTATATGTGTGTGAAGTATAGATGTGCAAATGAGCACAGCTGCCCCATAGGCTAGAGGAGGGAATTGGATCTCCTTGTACTGAAGTTTACAGGCTACTGTGAATTGTTGGATTGGGTGCTGGGAACTGAACATAGGTCTTCGGTAATAGCAGTCTTCGCTGTTAACTGATGAGCCGTCACACCAAATCCATTATGTATGATATTTCATAGAAAAAATCCTTAAAGGTATGTGACACATAATAGTCCAATTCTCCATTTAATCCAACTAAATAGTCAGCAGCTCTTAGACATATGCTTTAAATTAGTATTATCATTACTCTTAACGTTACTATTATTACCATTATTGCTTTCCAGCATTTATTTCTGTAAATTAATCTCACTTCATATCACAGCTTGGCCACCTTGCAATTATTAACTTGGCAGAGATAGGATGAGAGAAGCAATTCAACAAACATCTGGCACATTGTGAAACAATAATGAGTATTATCTTCTACACAGAATTTATGTTCATTGCATTATCTTTCTTCCCTGGGAAACTTTAATCTCTCTAGTATTTAATGTATACTTATGCCCTGGCTTACTTAGAAACACAAATGAGGATATGTTTTTCCAATTCCACTTTGTTTCTGTTGCCTTCCTTTTTGAAACATGAAGCTGTCAGTTTAGTAGGATTGTGCTCTGCATAAATACTTCCAAACCCTAAATGAAGAGAATGATCATACCTAATTGTTTCCTATTCATCTCTTACTATAATAATTTTATTTTTCTGATTCTGATCAGTTCTCATGATTATGCAATTAATTATATTATCTAATGCAATTTGCATTTCATAGAAATGTTCTTGCATAAGTGATGACCATCAGAACTCCCTGGGATTTGATGTGCCCATTAGAAAGGATGTGTCAGTTTCATAAAAATGTAATAAAGCAGAGGATTTAAAGGGTCTTAGAGGCATGGTGATGTGAGTGAGGGTGTTCACCGCCTCTCCACCAGGAATCTTTCCCAGATCCTTTGCTATTCATATCAAACTATCCTCATTGGTTTTATTCCTTTATTCTACAATATCATCCAAGTCTTAATCTCAAATACAATTTTATACCTATTAATCTCCTGTTTGTTGCTTTGCATGTCATCTTACTCTTGTTATCCATACTTACAGATTCGGTAAAGAGTGTCCTTGATGACTAACCAAGAGTAATTTCTCAAGTGAATGAATAGCCTGTCTGAATCTGTTTTGTAGCTGCTCACTGCTGAGGGACAAATTCCACAGTTCTTAAATAGCAAACAAAATAAGACATATATGTCTTAGGTGCACTAAATATCTAGCACACATAACAATCTTAATAACAAACTCTTTATAACAACTTATCTATAGGTGGTCTAGACAAGGCTCAGTCAAGAAACCATGCATGCAGGAAAAATTAAGTTCAAATATCTAGCACCCATACAAAACCTGGGTTAGTGGCCCTTGTCTTTAAGTTCGGTGCTGGGAATGTAGAGACAGGAAGACTGGAATCTCATTGACCAGGCATCCTAGTCGAATCAACAACTCCCAGTTTGATGAGAAAAAATATCTCCAAAAAAGAGGAAAACAATCAAGAAAGCTACTCGACACTGACTTTTGGTTTCGTAAGCACATATACACATACATATATGCACACCAACACCATGTACACACACACACGCATATATGCATGTATGCACACACATTCTTTAAAAATGTATTTGCCTGAACATCCATTATAACCGAGGAAAGATGTTGAAAGCCCAGATGCAGAGACTCAGTCTGTGTCTCAGGTAGTGTTCACAGATCTTTGTAGAACATTTGACACTATAGGTCTTCAGTGTAAAAGAGCACTGGGCAGTGGAGAGTTACCAGAAAATGAACAGTACTAAGAAAGCAAGACAGTGAGGAGGAATACATCTTGGTCATCTAGGAGAAGGTTTCCATTTATTTATTTATTTTTAATAGATTGAGTGCATAGGAGAATGGACATATCTGCACAACTATAAAATATAAGAACAATAACAACAAGGGTGTATTTTAAAAGAAAAAAACTTTCATTTTGAATTAGGGACAATAAAGCTTAGACTATCTTAAAATTCATGGTGACAATGAAAAATAAAAGAATATGAAAAAAATTCCTGGTGACTATGTTTTTGGCCTGATGTATTTGATATGGCTTACTTGAGTGTTGTTGAATATTTGATTGCACTGTGAAATTCGAGACAGTGTTAATAAAATCAACCTTGGATAAGGGGGCAGAGCCAGCAACTAGTTGACAGAAGTTATCCATACAGAGTATGGAGAAGTCAGGAAGATGAACACAGAGACACACAGGTAGGAATAGGGAGGGACTTGGAATTTCATGGGTTTTTTTGTTTTGTTTTGTTGTTTGATTTGGCACAACTGTAGAGATGCTCTCTTGCTGGGTCTCCAGCCAGAAAAGGTCAGCTGGTTGCTTCTTGATCTCTCTGAGCTATCATTTTTTTCACTCCAGCATCAGATGCAACAGTCTTTATTGTTAAGTAGAATGACAGAGACTTAGTTAAAAACTACCTTTGGATGCAGAGACTGAACTGGTGCCAGAGGAATGTGAAGTCCTGCCAGGCAGGGGTCTGAGAAGCAGGGTTCTGACTGGGGGGGGGTGCCACAGAAGGTAGTCAAAACATCAGTAGATTCAGATGCAGCCACTAAGCAAAAGCTGAACAAGCACATGGGTAACACTCTTGTTACCATTATTAGTACTTCTTGACACCTTCCTTGCATTTCTCCCTGGGTGCTGCATGCACGTCTCAAGTCTCTGTGTCCCAAGCTGAATTCATTACTTTCACAGGCAAACATCTTCTCCCTCAACCAGTTACACAGTATTGGAAACTGAGGCTGTCCAAAACAAGTTTTGTTTAGACAGCATAGAACTGATAGGCATATCAAACACAGGCCAAGATGGCTAACACTGAAAATGTAGAGATGACTATGAGTCAGTACAAAATGTATGACCCAGAATTAAATAATGATGTAATGTTATATTACAATTCTTGGAAGAATGTCACATTTGTTTGGATTCTGTATAAATATGGCTACGAGTTCCACAACTTGTTCCTTGGTCTTTATCAGTCTGCTAGCTCTATGTCTATCTATATGTGTATATGTCTACCTCTATATAGTCTGTATGCATGTCTGCCTGTGTGTTGAGGCATACCTGTTTGTGAACTGTGTGCCTTCAAGCATTTCGTTGCCTAGCAGTCTATGTGACAGCCTTCATCCATAGTGAATGAAATATTTCTTATCAATCTACAACTTCCAAAATTCAGTTCAACCCCTTATTTCCCATAACTCTATGTTTTTCCTGTTTATGCAATTTGGACTTCACACATGGCTAGGTATCCACTGTGCCATGCTGGATGTTTTGGAAACATTATGGCCCTTTCTCTTCCTTAAATTTTACATGCAATCATCAGCCCAGTTCTGCAGACTCTGCCTCTAAACACTTCTGAAAATGTGTGCACTTTACTATAAATCCACACTATTACTTGCACTCTTTAAATGTTATACTAATAAATCAATAAATCACATCAACTATACATAGGCATAATATGAAAACACATGCATAAATACACATATACACCTTTCCCAGAATAAAACTTTGCTACATATTTGTCCTGTTTATTTTTTTTTTATTGTTGGTTAGACACAACCTAGAATCATCTGGGAAGAGAGGACCATACCTGAAGAATCACATAGATCAGATTATTCTATGGATACTTTTGTGGGGCATTATCTCAATGATTGATTGATGAGGGAGGGCCCAGCTCATCATGCATACTGCTATCCCTGGACAAGTTGTTCTGAGATATATACAAAAGCAGGAAGAGAGTAAGCCCACAATTGTGCCAATAAGCAGTATTGCTCCATGATTTCTGCTTTAATTTCTTCCTGCTTGAGTTCCCACTTTGACTTCCTTAAATGATGAACAATAACCTTGAATTGTAGCATAAAATAAATTCTCTCTTCCCTAAGTTACTTCTGGCAGTGATTTTTATTACAACATTGGAGGACAAACTAGAACAGTATTTTATTTAATCTGCTTATTCATTTAATGATCTCTAACACATCTCTAACCCCATCTCTCTTTTTATGTAATACAAGTTTATTTCCAATATTCCTTGTTATCTGAGAGATATACTTCAAATTTAATGCAGTCAAATGTGCACGCACTCCAGAAACCATTTGCCAAACCCACATATTCAACTCGTTCACTAGGGGCTCTTTCATGCTGTCATCTCTAATGGGTTGCCTTCTTCTCCTCCAGACCATCAATTATTGTAGTATCGAGGAATGGGCTTGCTTTTCGGCACCCATTTGTAGTAAGAGGCGTGGGCCATGTTCCTGGTGCCCAGCTAGCTTAACCCCCAAAATAATTACACAGAAACTGTATTCATTTAAAACACTGACTGGCCCATTAGTTCTAGCCTCTTATAGGCTAACTTTCACATCTTGATTCAACCCATTTTTAATAATCAGTATGTCACCATGGGGTCGTGGCTTACCGGGAAAGATTCAGCATGTCTGACTTGGCAGCTTCATGCTGGCAGCTCTCTCTGCCTCCATGTCTTCTTCCCAGCATTCTGTTCTCTTTTCCCCACCTATCTAAGTCCTGCCCTACCAAAAGGCCAAGGCAGTCTCTTTATTAACCAATGAAAACAACCCAAATACAGAAGGACCTCCAACACCAATTCTCCTTTTCTGTTTAAAGAAAAAGGAAGGCTTTAACTTTAACATAGTAAAATTACATATAACAAAACAGTTATCAAGCAAGAATTATAGTTACAATACTCATATCTATTTTATCTTTTATCATGACAAAGGAAAACTATAACTATCTATCTATCCTTCAACTCCATCAAAGACTCCATAAGAATATAACATTAACTAAGTAAACAAGAAGTAAGCAAATTCCAAAACTCTAGAAATTACAGAGACATCTTGCTGCCTTGACAGTCACCCAAAGTTTTTCTGTACTGTTGGAGCATCCATCTTCGGCCTTCAGGCCCATAGTATCCAGCAGACTTTTCCATGAAGCAGAAAATTTTAAAGACAGTTTAGTCACTTTCTTCTGTATCCTGCAGAATGTCTCACAGACTCTTTCATGAAGCAGGAACCGTGAAGGGCCATCTCACCTTTAGGCAAGTTCAGCAGTCCTCTCTTTGTGGGTTCTTTGTGTCCAGTTTATGTAACAGTCTAGGCAAGAGCAGTTTCTTGCCGAAATGGCTAATCAACTCCATAAGGAGCCTCTTCGATGCCCATCTTCCTCTTAAAGTAGCTTGGTGCTGCCAGGAGCAGACATGTCTCATTGTCATGAAAAGCCCTAAGTTATTAAAACATTAAATGCCATATTCTGTCATCTTTGAAAGATATGAAGAATGCCTATTTAACTGAAATATATCTCTATATATCTAGAAAATCTAACATGACTACAAGCTTGACTATTATCGATGATTATCTATTAACAACCTATATGTCCTAATTGTACATTACATTTTTAAATGAACTAGACAATCACAATACCTTAATCAAGATCAGAAATACATATACATATAACAAAATTGACCTTAAATTTATATCAATAAAGCAAAATTTATACCAATGTAAATTATTCATATCTATATCATATCCCCCTTTAAATGTAAAAGAACATTTATAAACAATATTTGGGAATATGGAAGGAGCTGCCAGTGGGACACTTGTATACCCTGATTCCTGGGTTTTTCAGGTTATTTCCTCATGATGCCAACTAGCTTGCTTCTCTATGCTCTCTGTCATCCATAAGCTACCAATTATACTTTAATTTAGAATCTGAAATGGATGACAACATATACCTCATTTTTCCTGATATCAGAAGACATATGATCTGTATTGTAAATCAAATTATATTTGAGCCTCAGATTAGGGTGATGGCATATAGTAACCACATTTGTGCCAAATATTATGCTAGCAATTGCAAGTACTAATTTTAAAACTCTATCTTTTCTTCCATCTTACAGATGGAACTTTTCTGCAGAATAGTAATTTTTTTCTCATCATCAGAGATCTATGTTTATTTTTACATATAGGCTATATGGGGAAAGTAAGCAAATGCTTACTTCGTAATCTTTTAGTTACTAACCCTCAAAGTTTGAAGTTGATTTAACTTATTCTTACAAAATATTGTGCATGGTTTTCTGGTTTTCTCTTAACTATCATTTTTCCTTTCATGATTTTGTTTTTGTTATACCTCAAATCCTTAAAATTTTCTTTTCTGTTTTTGTTCTCTGATTTCTTTGTTTTCTTTGGCATAATCTTCTGCTTGATTTTTGTTTCCTCCTTTCTCCGTATACTTTGCTTTTGTGGTGATTTATGTTTTCTGAATACCATTCTGCTCCTTTCCTAACTGACTTCCTTTAAATGTGGCATCAATAATCTTTCCACGGAGGTGAATTCCTCATTTTCCCCTATTGGAGTCTGGGTGTGCTTTTGTCTATAGTGGAAGTTATGGCATTTAACTTAGTAAACAGAGCCATAAGATAGTTGAGAGGTGGCCTGTTCCTCTCATAATATCCGCCCATGGGATGGAGTATCTTCAGCGCTGTGAGGAGGAAAGAGAACAGGGAAAAGCCAAATAAGGGCTGCCTGAGATGACAGTTGACAGCCACATGTGTAAGTAAAAGTCCTGACAATGGTGGAACATATGTGGATTTTTAAAATTTTACAAGTAGATAGTATGATAGAGGTGACCAAAGATTGGAGATGTAAGGAGGGAGATTTGAATAAAAGGATAATTTCAGTAAACTAAGAGAAGTTTCAGAAATTTATTTCCCAGAAATGTGTCAGTAGATGGTGACAATATATTCTAATTTTGAGTGTTAAAAAGTAGACAATTAGACGTAGATGTTCTCACTACAAAAGATAGCCATGCTTTTTCATCAGCTAAATCGAACAGTTCTACAGTGCATATAAATGCTATTCATCATGTTGTGCATGATAAAAGAAAAACAAAAGTTTTCTGTTAACTTACTGAATAAATGAATGAATGAATGAATGAGTATAAATGTCAACCAATCAATAAATAAACACAACTAGGCCTGCCTGCTGAGCCATATTCAAAATGAAAGTTGTGAACAGACAAATGTTATTCTTGTTTTAAGATCCAAATTTGGGGAATTTTAGTTTTAAGGAAAGTGATAGATATGACGTTATTTATAGACTTTTATTTAAATTTCAGATTTATATGTAAGTGAGTATAGTGGAACTCCACATACCTGTTATTCAGACTCCATAATCATCTGCATGTTATCATGCTTGCATCACCATTTCTCTCTGGAATATCTTATTTTCCTGGACAATTTGAATAATTATTTTTGATATTGTGTTACTTATGCATAAATAAAGCATTTTGTATTTTCAAATAAAATTATATTCAATAGTTCCTCATTTTAATTGCCTAAAGCAAATAAATTATTTATAATATTTTTTTTCGAGATAGGGTTTTTCTGTGTACCTTTGGAGCCTGTCTTGGAACTAAGTCTTGTAGACTAGGCTGTCCTTGAACTCACAGAGATCTGTCTGCCTCTGCCTCCTGAGTGCTGCAATTAAAGGTATGTACTGCCACCGCCTGGTCTAATAATAAATTTTTAGTAAAATATGATTATCTAGTTCACAGTGAAAATTCACGCTGTCATTTTTCTCCCAGTAATGCCCTTCTTATTGGTTTTTCAGTATAGAATCCAGTCTGGGTTATATTAAATTAAGTTTCTATATAATTTAATCTCTCTGAATCTCAGACAGTTTTATTTGTCTTGCCTTTGACCTTGATATTTGTGAAGAATATAAATAACTCAGGATGTTTTCCAATTTGTGTGTATTTAATATTTCATCATAAATAATTGTGTTTTTCTTGGATGTCACCAATGTGAGCTTTGGTCCCTTGTATAACACATCATGAAACAAAAGTTATTATTTTTCTCCCATAGTGGCTTTGGGCATTAAATATATTGACTATCTAGATTCTAGGATATGAAGTTATTATCTTTCTGCTCATAATACATGCATAACTTGGGAGTGACACTATGAGACTATGCAATATTTTTTGAGATAAAGTCTTGCTATGTAGCTCTGTCTGACCCACAACTTGCTATGACAATCAGGTGAGCCATGAACTTACAGAGATCTTCCTGTCCTTCCCTTCTGATTGCTGGAATTAAAAATATATATTGCAACACATGGCATATCATAGTTGAGGTAGGTCTAAGCTCCTGCCCTTAAATTAAAGCTGGGCAGGACAACCTAGTAAGAGGTATAGGTTTCTGGAAGTCAAAGCATTAGAGACAGGGCCTGTTTCCACCACTAGGAGTTGCACAAGTAGATCATGCTACACATCAGTCTCATATGTAGATGGACTTAAGTACATCCCATGCAGGCTCTGGACTCTGTGAGCTTCTATGAGCCCAGGTTAGTTGTTTCTGTTAGTTGTTCCTTGTGATAACCTGGACCCCCTGGTTCGTATAATCCTTCCTCCCTCTCTTCAACAGGGTTTCCCGAGTTCAGATGACTGCTTGGCTGTAGACCTCTGCATCTGTTTCCATTAGTCACTGGATGAAGGCTCTTTGATGACAATTTGTGTTCTTACTAATCTGATTACAGGAAAATGCCAATCCAGGCTGCCTTTCCATTTTTGCTAGGAGTCTTAGCTGCGGTCATCCTTGTAGATTTGTGGGAAAATCCCTTGTACTAAGTTTCTACCTGATGCCAAAATACCCCCCCATCAAGATATCACTTGCTTTGTTGACATCCAACAACATCTGAAGGGACATCTGCTCTTTTCTAAACAGAAACAAAGAAGGAGTGAATTGGGGGAGGCAGGGGGAGATAGGGAGTATGGGAGGAGAGGAGTGCTGTGGGATAGTAATGTTCTCATACACTGTAAAGATTTGTCACTCATATTGGTTTAATAAAACACTGATTGGCTAAAAGCCAGGCAGGAAATACAGATGGGGCAACCAGACTAAGAGAATCCTGGGAAGAGGAAAGGCAGAGACACACTCAACAGCCAGATGCAGGGGAAGCAAGATGAGAATGCCTTACTGAGAAAAGATACCAAACCACATATCTAAACATAGATAAGAAATATGGGTTAATTTAACTCATAAGAGTTATAAGCCTGAGCCAATAGTCCAAACAGTTTATAATTAAAATAAACCCAAGTGTATTTATTTGGGACTGAATAGCTGTGGGATCAGGTGGGACAGAAACTTCTATCTACAGAGGAGGGAGGAGAAATATGGTCAGTATGTAAAATAAATGAATAAATTTAATTAATTAAAAAAGCATGTATCACAATCTCTAGCTTATGCAGATAACTCAATACTCATCAAATCCTTGAACAACAGTTTTGAAACATATTAAACTTCCAAAGCATATTTTCTTTTTGAAATTATAATTCTAATGCAAGTAAGAGATTTTCATTTGTTTATATTTTTGCATGATTTTTGTTACTAAGGACTTCTAAATCTGAATTATATTTTGTGAATAATAACCAATTATTGCCATGATTATTTCTATGGTCAAACAATCCCAGCTCTCAGTAGTGGAAAACATGCTTCAATTCTCTATTTATGGTACAGAGATATGTTCCAAGCCCTTTTAGTTCCCAGTAGTTAAAAATGTTGTTAAAATGTCATCTCTAATCACTACAGATGTTCTTTGCTGCTTGGTTATTACTGTGTCTCCCCATCACAGTGAACAGAGCTAAAATATGATCACAATTTAACTAAGGAAGCAACACTGTAGAACTGATGCATTTTCAAAGTTATAACCACACAGTCATGAAAGATGCTCAGAGAGTTTACACAAATCTGTGGCTTTAGCATGACTAGATGGGGAAGTAGGCTATATACAGGACCAGCAATCAGAAAGTGAAGATAAATGTCAAGTAAAGGAAAACAGAGTAGACAAGAGGAAAACTGTAGTAAACTTGGGTTAAATCTGTCTTTTGCTTTTAGTATAGTGACACAGGAAAGTCTGGACCAGCATTTGTTCCTGTCTTGGGATCTAGAGGAACTGAAGAGCAGATCCAGAAAGAGGTGCACTGCTGCCTCAACCCTCCATTTCACTTAGATCACATATCAGATAACCCACATATCAGATGTTTACATTATGATTAACAATAGTAACAAAATTGTGGTTACAAAATAAGAATGAAATAATTTTATCAGTGGGGGTGCTACAACATGAGGAAGTGCATTAAAGGGTTGCAATATTTAGAAGGTTGAGAACTACTATTTTCGATGGTTACAGGGTCTCCACTAGATTTCTGGAGTTAGAATCAATGTAGACAGAGTATCTAGTAAGCCCTAAAAGCATTGGCTGTTTCTCTACTCACAAGCATAGATATCTGGGTAAATGGCCCTTGGGAAAAGGGCTTGAGGAATACCCTGAGAATCCATCTGCAGCAGAATTGTCTACTAGTTGACTGCCACATCTTCACATCCTAACTTTTCTCTCCCCCACATTCTTTCAGTTCAGCACTTCACAATGTTCTTTCTCATCCTTTAACTAACAGCTTCATTGGCTTCAGCCTCATATTCAAATATTATTTTGTATAACTTTATTTGTTGAGCCCTAGTTAGGTTGCCTCTGTTTATTCATTAACTCTCTTAGAATGTGTGCATATTATGTATAGTGTTCACCATAAGTAGGATTACTAGAGAAGGAGAGTGTCTTTTGATTCTATTTTTATTGAAACATGACTTGCCCAGGGGAAATATGTACCATTCAGAATAATTCAATTGAGTGTTCACACCTAGCTAACATCATCTGATTCAAATATGCAATTTGACCATCATCCTAAACATCTCCTTGGAGTCCTCACCAATTAACATCTTTGTTCTCTTTGGATAGCTTTCCTTGTAACAATGTACTTGCAATTTTTCTTTCTATTATTTTAGAAAAGTTTTAACCAAACTGATTTGATTTTGGGTGTGCTAGAAGTGAATTATTAGTTAGGAAAAAAGATGATGTTATTATGAATAAAACTTAGTCTACTTTCTCAAAATGGGAGGGAATGATGCTACAGCATAAAAGAACTCAGATATAGGAAAGGGACAGCTGAGAAACTTTACACTCGAACAAGAGAACAAATTACTAGAAACATGTTGGACAGGCATCATAACATCTCATGCAGATCAAGGGCCCCTCACATCTACAGTCATAGGCCGTTTTAATTTTTTTACATTGCTTTTTTTACTTTTATGTACTTGAGTTGAATTCATAAAGCATTTGTTGTTAAAATTTTTGTGTTGGAGAGATAAATTCAGTGCTTAGGGTGGGATAGAAAATTGACATGAAATGAAAGAAAAATGAATCAGGATTCAATGTCCCTCACAGTAAAGGAAAAAATACTCCCAGGTTAGATTCTCCCTGAATCAGAGGAGGTACAAGAATGAACAAGCACCTAAAGATCACAGTATTTTGTCTATCCATCTCAACTAAATTGAATAAGCTATTGCAGGTATCTTAAACACAAAGGATCTCCCAGCAATAGGCTCTCAAATTTGAAATATTTCCAAATAAAAATGTCAGCTCAAAATAGTTATTCTTAACTTTTGCTATTGTAGTAAAATATGCTTAGCATTGTTTTTATTTTCAAACTCTTCTAGGCATATATATATCTGCTGTGGAACAATGCTTCTGTTGTCTGTTACAATGTATTGCTGTCATTATTAAGAAAAGGTTGATTGGCTAATATCTAAGTAGAATATAACTCTGTGAAGAAGGGCGAAGTCAGGGGTGTCAGAGAAGAAAAGCCATGGGACACAGAGCTAGCAGGATATGAAGTATGTACATGAAGCAAATGAACTTTGGGGAAGCACATAGATTCATAGAAATGTGTTAATTTAAGTTATAAGAGATACCTTAAAACAAACTTAAGTGATCAGTCAAGCGCTTATAATTAGTGTTAAGTTTCTGAGTGGTTATTTGGGAGAGGCTGGCGGACACAGTGAAAATTCACCTACAAAGGGTGCTCAAACATCAAGTACCAGATCCATATAAAACCTAAGAAAGTTTTTTAAAAAAGGTTTCAAACACACAAAATGGAGTCAAACTTGACTTCTTGTAAACTACCTCTTCTTCAGTAGGCTTTGTTGGTATGGACCCAAAAATTCCCCAGACTTGGGGTGGTAAGTGTGGCTCCCACGGGTACCTCCAACATGAAACTAGGCTTTCAGGTAACCAAGAGAGGAGGAGCCAGCTGCCAATGGCTTGTGTGAATGCATGAACTAAACTGAGCAATGACAGGGACTAACATAGAACTTTAAGATTCTTCTCATGGAAACAAACGAATACAGATGGCCAGTACAGACAGATCCAGATGAACAAAACCTCTAAACAGGTTACAGTGTGTTTAAAAATATACATAGACTTGGGAGAGAAAAGAGAAAGAATATATGCAGTCATATATTTAAAAAATAGTTACAAAATAACAAAGTCCTTAGAAAAGTAATAAAGTAATAACAATATGTAATAAGCCATGTAAAGATGGGAAATACACAGAAAGTCTGAACCCTGTATGTTATTGTATTTTATTAGATTTTCTGATTGAAAATAAATGAACGACAGGTGTTAAAACACATTGGGTTTTGAAAACTGCTGGATTAAACAAAGCTACATATTGTAAAAGTGTCTTGACTTCAAAATGAAATCAAAAAATTTTGATTGGGTGGAGGTTATGCTTTTACTTCTACAGGAAATGAGAGGCTGTGAATTCACTCCAGGTTGATATGGATCAGGTTTGGCTAGGGAAGACCCCCTGGAAAAACTTGGCTACAGATATAAAGAAATAAACCTAGAAAAACTACAAAACATATAATGTACATTTTTCCTCCTCAGATACAAAACAAAAATTATCTTTAGCTAATTTGTGTACAGTGCATAGTCTATATGTGTATTAATATAGAAAAGTATGCTACCTTTAAAAGCTTATATATTTTCAGAACATGGAGACCAGACACCAATCAAAATGGTTGGCCCAGGTGATCTAGCATTTCAAAATGCCAGCTGATGGAATATTTCTCCATTTTGCCAAATACAAAGGGACTGGATATTGTAACCATATCTCTCACTCAATAACTGTTTTTGTTGTATATAATTTTACTATGTTAAAGTTAAAACCTTCCTTTTCAGTTAGACAAAACAAGAGAAATGCTGTGGAATAATCCTTCTGTACACTGAAAATATATTGCTCTCACTGTTATTAAAAAAACTGATTGGTCAATGGCTACGTAGGATTTGGGGGTAGAGAAAACTCTGTGAAGAAGAAGGCTTGAATCAGTCTAGTCTGAAAGTAGATGCCATGAGGCACAGAGTTATCAGGATGGGCAGTATGTACATGAGGTAAGTGAGCCTAGGGGCAGCACATAGATGAATAGAAAATGGGTTAATTTAAGTTATAAGAACTAGCTAAAAACAAACCTACGCTATCAGCTGAGCATTTATAATTAATACTAAGTCTCTGTGTGGTTATTTGAGAGCAACTGTCAAGACACAAAAAAACTCAACATACATATATTACAACTGCCTGCTCCCAAATAACCAGCAGCCACTTCCCAAATAACTGACTTGGAGACTTAATATAAATTATAAATGCTCAACCAATAGCTCAGTCTTATTACTAGCTAACTCTTACATTGAAACTTCCCATATATCTTATCTATGCTTTACCACAGTGCTCATAGCTTGTTATCTCATTTTCTACAACTTCTTCCTAAGCAACTGACTAGTGTCTCTTCTGAATGTTCTTCTTCCTTCCAGAATTCTCAGTTTGGCTGTCCCACCTACATTTTTTGTCTGGCTACTGGCCAATTAGAATTTTATTGAACCATTTGAGTGACAAATTTTTACAGTGTACAAAGGTAGTATTCCATGGCATACAGAAAAACTGTGTTTCTGAATGCAGTGTGAATGTTGTAAAACTTTGCCATTAAATGATTTGGGAGTTTCTCAGCCCCTCAGATGAAATGTTGTGACCAATACTTGTTAACTTCCTATCTTCTCAGACTCTAATGGCCTCTTCTATACCATCTATCTCAATGAATTTTCCTTTTTCTAGATATTTTGTTAAGTCAGCTAATTCAATTTGTGTTTTGTAATTTGCATCTGGTTTACTTTACTTTGCATGTTGTTCTCAAGATTCAAACATTTTGTCCATGTAGCAAAATGCAATTTCTTTTGATTGCAGAAATCATTTTTCATTGACTACACATGTCATGCTTAATTAGTCCATTCAACAGAGACACTTGATTATTTCTGCCTTTTGTTTATTGATATTAGTATGCCTCTAAATATTGTCATTCAAGCCCTGAATCCCAATTACCAACTCTTCTGGGAATATGAGAGTAGTTTAAGCATGTAGTTTTATGTTGTGTGCTATTAAAGTCAGCTCATCATGTTTATTATCTTCTCAGATATATTTTTAAAGTCTGGAGAATATTTGCATATATATGCATTTTGAGACAAAGTCTCATTCAACAGCCTAGTCTGGCCTCAAACTCACATTCACTATGTAACCACACCTAGCCGTGTATTTGCTGAGATCCTCTTGTCTCAGCCTTCTGAGTGGTAGGGTTACAGGTGTGAGGCCTGTACAATATTTTTAAATTTTCACACACACACACACACACACACACACACACACACACACACACACACACACACACACACACTCCAACATAAAAGTCCATCAGACAGGTCGATGAAACAAAATATCAATCAATTACTTTCTTACTATGAAAATTTAGTGTCATCAGAGATGGAATTTCTTTTACTTATTAAATCCTTTTAAATTGTCAGCTAAATGGCCATTAATAGTCAGTAAAATTTCCATGTGAACTCTATGACATCCGTGCAGGTATGTTAGTTTCTATGACTCATTAACAAGAATGCCATTTTATAAGACAGGAAGACTAATTTAAAACATAGAGATATTCATATTCGTAAGTGGACAGGGATATGTGCAGGTCAGTCAGGCACTGGAAAAGAGGGAGGAACTGATGCATTCAAAAGGAAGAAATGGTGAAAAGTTAATGAAACTAGAATTTCTCACACTCTTTTGTCACATGAGTAAGATGAAATGGAAACACAGGTGAGACTCTGGCAAATCTGTAGTGCATACTTCCTGGGATTCTTTAGTCTTTACTAAGAGACAGAATATCCTTCACAAAAGTTCACAGCAAAGGTTTAGAGAACATTGAAGTTCGTACCATCACTTATCTCCCTCTGGAAATTTAGGGTTAATGATCTACTTACTGTGACTAGCTTAGACTATGGGTGTTCAGAGTGGGACAAATCAGTAATAGCTAGTGTAGACCTCTTATACATAACACGTATATATAATAGATATACTGTATATGTATTGTATGTATAAAACAATGTGGTTTTGTTGAATAGTAGTGAAATAACAACAAAATATCTTATCATTGAGTCAAGATATATTTTCTATTTTCATCTTTTGCCCTTTATAATTCTTAAAGTATCAATAGTATTTCCATCTCAAATGCCTCTGTAATGTGGACAGAAGACAGCAGAGCATATGACTCATGAAGCTGTGAATTGAAAACTGGACAGCAGTTGGGTCACAAGAAAATGATCTCTAGGAGATCAGACCTTTGTCTGATGTGGGGTTGGTGAAGATCTTCTCCAATTCAGTAGGATGCCTTTTTGACTTAATGACAGTGTCCTTTGCTTTACAGAATCTTCTCAGTTTCAGGAGGTCCCATTTATCCATTGTTGCTCTTACTGTCTATGCTACTGGGGTTATATGTAGAAAGTGGTCTCCTGTGCCCATGTATTGCAGTCTACTTCCCACTTTCTCTTCTATCAGGTTCAGTGTGGTCGGATTTATATTGAGGTCTTTAATCCATTTGGACTTGAGTTTTGTGCAGGGTGACAGATAAGGGTCTAATTTCATTCTCCTACAGGTTGACATCCAGTTATGCCAGCACCATTTGTTGAAGATGCTTTCATTCTTCCATTGTATAATTTTAGCCTCTTTGTCAAATATGAGGTGTTCATATGTTTGTGGATTAATATCCGGATCTTCGA
>PVIU01013712.1:0-54835 GCA_004026605.1 Ondatra zibethicus | reverse complement strand
GGAGAACCCATCAACAATGACACCAGGACCTATCTCTTCTGCATGTATTATCTTTTTGAGAACCGAGTCTTTTTGAATGCACTCCTTCCTAGGCCAGGAGGGATGGGGGTGGGCCTTGGACTTCCAACAGGGCAGGGCACCATGCCCTCTTTCAAGGAAGAAGGGGGAGGGAGGAGGGGTGGGGGGGTAGTGGGAGGGGTCCGGGAGAAGGGGAAGAAAGGAAAAAAAATTTATTTCTTTAATTATGTTCTTGAATGGAAAAAATAAAACAAAACAATGTATGGAAAAAAAAAGAAAGTTGAGTAATAATCTTTTAATCCCACATTGTCTTTGGTTTCATAATTATAAAGACTGTATAAACCCAGAAATCTTTATAATTAAAAGAAGAAAATCTTGGCTTATTACACAGTGACTTTGACATTGCAAGTACTTCAGTTCAACATCAATAATTTTGAACATTCAAAATAATCTCATTTATAAGTCATGTCACTCTAAAGCAATTGCTCACAAATTGTGGTTGGTTGTATTTGTTTTTAATCTTGCCTGTATTTAAAATGATTGAAATACTTAGAGATTTTAACATATCTTTAAAAAAGAAACTATTAATATAAACTTTGGCTATATAGGTATTGCTTCTTATATGACTTAATCCTTAGGAAAATGACAATACAGTTTTTATTATACCTCATTTTTAATACCAGGCAGGCTCTTTTTAATTCATTGGCTAAGTCCCAATAGTAAACTTGTACTAAATTTGCAACAGATTTATGTATTAAATTTTTAGAGGTGTTTTATCTTGGAAATTTTAATTATTCATAGATTAATTAAATTCTAGAGTTAGAAACTGTTACTCTATTTTAACTATATTTTCTTTTCAAACAATATTTATTATTTGATTTATTGCTACTGTGTCATTGAATACATTTGCAGAAAGACCATTATAGGTGCTGAACAGCCAAAATTTATCTGTTGTCTTTATCAACGGGGAGGCTTCTGACATAGTCAAGCTGATTCTCACCATTGCAAAGCCACAGCTGGGAGACAGTCAGAAAAAGCCCTCTAGAGACATTCCCAGAATGCTATGGGAATGGACATACCAAGGATTATAATTTATGTTCCATGGAACTCCTACACTCTGACTTAAATAATAAATGAGAATTTTATTTTCTAGTGTATTGGGATGAGGCAGAAATGTAAAACAAAACACAACACAACAGAACAAAACAATTCATGACTGAGATGGATTCCTCAGTATGGAGCATGAAGCCATTATCACCTGCATTCACTGGCCTGAGCTAGGACCTGTTTTCACCAGCCCCCTTCTCCAGAACACCCTGTAAAGAAACTTCTTCCAAAACAGAAAACTGAACAATGAGATATTGAGAGGCTTTAAGCAATTATGCTGACAATCAAGGATTGTGTTTTCCATCTGATGATATTCTTCATTATTCTACCTGCAATTTTTGGAATTTGGACAAAGCTGAACAACTTCTCACAATTCCTACACCATCTAAATATGTGACTTAATACTTCTTTTGGAAGCAATCAGGACTGAAAGCGAAATAATCATGTTCTCAATGCATCAGAGAAACACATATCCTAAAATTTCTGCTGCAATATGGTTCAGATCTTTTAGCAAATTCTATTATACTTATCCCATGATGACCTCATCTGGGCTAGGTAGTGGATAGAAATCCATATGCTACTGAAACTCAAATACAAAAAAAAATATGATGCATTAATCCCTAAAATTACCACAATGCTTTCCAATGTTAATCCTACTAAGGATTCTTTGTACCTAAAGGATGTCTTTTTGGAGACTTCACAACTTCTTTATTTTTAATTTGTAAATTATCAGACCTTTTCCTTAACCACATGGTCCAGATACCCTTTCTCAGTTTTCCTGGAAATTACCTACTTGTCTTCTATTTTGGCACCCTTTGTTTGTATAGTTTCTAGCTTGATACTTGATTTGTTATTCAGTGTCAGTTCTGTTTCACAGAGAGATTGAATGTGAGCTATTTTGTAATGCAGTTACTGAGAAATCTTTCATTTTTCCTTTACCCTAGAGAAGCTACAAGAATAGACACAATATATCTACTGGTGAGCAAATCATGTTAGTGTGTGCTTTGATCCTGATACTGTTTTCTTCCTTTAGTGTTTATCCTGAACTCTTTGGCATCAGATTTCTGCTCTGGTTTTGGATTCTAACTGACAACATGCTGCCTCTCTACTTTGTTCCCAGCAACTGTATTCTGGTATAGAGCATTAATGTGAGAGTCTGAATCTCTTCCCATCTTTCATGTATCTCAGTTACTAGACAATTTGATCCCAGAGATAAATACAGGTTTCTCTTCTTGATGTGGAGATTAATTGACTAAACTGAAGAAAAAGTTTTCTATCCATTCAACATTCAAACAGTGAATAGGAAGGCTATTCTCTCATTAAGTCCTCTGACTAATGCCCATCTTCCACTTCAATACCTGCTGTAGTTCCTTGATAAATGTTTGGGGTATTGTGCTGGAAAGTAGGGTTAGATTTTGTCTTCATTAGAGAAAATGTGCTTTCAAGGACTGCCAACATTGACTGGTTACATAGGTTAACAGTACCAAGCCTGGTATCCCTCTTGTTGAATTAGTCTTTGATTTTGTTTCATTGGTCTATGTCTAGGTTTTGTACAGTACCATATTGTATTTATTGCTGTATCTCTGTAATATATTTATAAAGATCTGGAATCATAATTTCTCTGGCATTGTTTTTAACCCTCATAATTGTTTAGGCTATCTCAGGAATGTTATGGGTCCATATGAAGGCTCAGGTAGCATTTTCTCTTTCTTAGAAAAATGAGGATTTTGATTGGAATTGCATTTAATATGTAAATAGCTTTGTTTTTTTTTAGAATGTTCATTTTCTTTTTTAAAAAACATTTTTAATGGTTTATTTAACTTTATGTTATGTGCATTGGTATGAAGGTGTCAGATCCTCTGGAACTGGATCTTCAGACAGTTGTGAGCTGCCATGTGGGTGCTGGGAATTGAACCTAGGTCCTCTGGAAGAGCAGTCAGTGTTCTTAACCTCTGAGCCCTCTCTCCAACCCCCAGAATGTTCATTTTCACAATGTAATTCTTCTAATCCATGAGCATGCTGTGTCTTTTTGTTTTTTTTTTGGTTTTTCTCTAAATCTTTCTTCAGATTTTATTGTACAGGTCCTTCATTTCCTTGGTTACTTTTATGATGATATTTTCTCTGAGTCTTTTATAAATGGGATTGTGTTCATAAGCTCCTTCTTTGTATGTTTATTATTGGTATATGAAAAACCTATTGATTCCAGCCAGTTGATTCAGTAATTTGTCACATTCCTGAATTTGTTTACTGTTTCCCTAGGTTTTCTGATAAAATTTTGGTGCTCTCCAATGTCATCTGTAAATAGTGTAGTTTGACTTCCCTATTTGTATCTCTTTAATTTTATTATCTTGCCTTATTGCTTCAGTTAATATTTCATGCATAATGCTGAAAAGAATTGAGATAATGTACATCTCTGTCTCATTACCAACTTAAGATTGTTTCATATTTTTCTCCATTTAGGACAGTTTTTGTCTCTTGTATATAGCTTTTATTATATTACAGTGTGTTATCGCTAACCCTAAGACATTTTATCATGAGAGCATGTTGAATTTTGTTACAGATATTTTCTCAATCAATTTAGATAATCATGTGAGTTGACTTTAAGTTCATTCATGCAATTTTCTACATTTATTGACTTGCCTCTATTGAACCATCCCTGCATTTCAGGGACAAAGCCAACTTTTCATGCTGTATATTTCTTTTGATGTGTTTCTGTTTTCAATTTTGCAAGTATTTTAGAGTAATTTTAACTCTATATTCATTAGGGATATAATTAATAATGATTGAGGTATTGTTGCTCACTACAAATGGTTGTCCAGATTTAAAACGTTGGGAGTTGAAATAGTAGCTCAATCATTAGGAAAGTAAATTACTCGTGCAAAGGTTGTAAGTTTGTTTCCCAGCACAAACATCAGTCTGTTCATAATGATCTCTAGTACCCGACCCAAGACTTCCAATACACTTATATTCTCTTAGGCATTAAATTGCATAGATGCTTTAGACCTATGACTTCTCTAGCTTAACAGATATTTTATATACCTTAGTGTATTTTTTTTAAATGAGTGGCTGCATCTGATAATATCATCCAGTTTCAAAAGTATGCTGCTGCCAAAACAACAAATTATGTGTTGTTTTCAAATCTGCCAAGGACTCTCAATTTTAGTGGCATTAACCCTAATTACCTCATTATTTGCCTCAGGTTTACTTTAGGATTAATTCAGTGTTACCCTCCCAAGTCTTCTAGGGAGTTTACTTTATAAAATATATTACTTTGCTGGAATGTTATTAATATGACTCAGCTCTTTATTGGATGCACACAGTCTGACACACACACAAATACACACACACTCCCACACACACACATCTTAACCAACTGAGCTTCATAAATTTAAATCAATAAATTTGCAAAATTTTTGATAATCTGTTTACCACTTAGACTGGTGTTATGGATGTACAAGCTAATTCTAACTCAATTGGTTTGAATTCATCACAACAAACACAAAATAAAATTTTAACACAGATTAACAAATTTGGAATGATGTGATTTGTAAAATGTAAATTAAAGACAAAGAAAAATCACAAATATATTTTGAAGGAGTCACATGGATAAAAAATTGATTAAAAACAAAACAACAAAAGAGCCAACACCTATTTCTAGTTCTTGGTTTATCTATCTGATAATATTTTGTTGCTAAATGTTTTGTTTAGCAGCTTTTTTGCTATGTTTTGCTTTTTTAAAATATATTTTGTGTTTAGTTGTTTTGTTTTGTTTCTCAAGACAGGGTTTCTCTGTAGCTTTGGAGCCTGTCCTGGCTCTTGTAGACCAGGTTGGCCTTGAACTCACAGAGATCTGCTGGCCTCTGCCTCCCAAGTACTGGGATTAAAGCATGCTCCACCACTGCCAAGCTATATGTTTTGTTTAACTACAAACCAATAAAGCACTAGGTGCAAAACCCTTCTTCTTTCGTGCTCATCACATCATAATATTTCTTCTTTTAACTTTACTTTTAGGAGTATGAATCTCTTTTTAAGCTTATGTTAATTGATTATTTTTAGTCACTGTCAAAAAGTAAAGAATGTTTTCAAGGTCTAGATGATTGGTATTAGCATATATAGGGCAAACATTTTGTAAAATTAACAAATAAAAGGATTATGAAATTATTATAAAATTTTAAACTGATTTTCTTAACTTAATGTTAGTTTTCAAAATAGTCAGAAAATTAGTCACAAGCAAAAAAATAAAATTAAATATTATCTAACAAGCGAATCAAAATATATACAACTACTGGTATTTACAGTCATTAAATATACCCCAAAACTGATATTTAAATTATCATACAATCATAGAAGTTAGATGGATCAAAATTTTTAAACTGTATCAGGATTGAAATGAAAGGGCATCTCTCTGAAAGGCAATTTTTAGTCAAGTGTTATATTAGACAAGTTCAAGTTAGACTATCATGTTCTTAGATATGAGTCATTCATTAGAGACTGAAAATTGTTTCTCAGATCTTCAGGTTTCTTGAAAAATTGGTTTAAGTTTATTTTTCTCAAATTCAAGACCTAACTATATTCATAGTTATTTTCCCTGATATACTTACCATTTAACACTGGTAACTGATTTACTTGAGAGTAAAAATATTAAAAATCCAATCAGAAAAATATGGAAGATGCACTAATTTAAGAATATTCAGGGAATAATTAATAAAATAAATTGTAATTATTATTTGCTATTATTTACAGAAATAAATTAATACTCTTTTTCTGTCCACTGATAACAAACAGTCTTATAAAGTCCTTGGAGTACAGCTATAACTAATGTATTTCTTCTAACAAATTTTATAGGCTATGTAGATTTTATGTTTTGTAATTATGTTTCAATGAACTATATGTCATTCATTTTCACTATTCTTATTTTGCAAATGTACAATAGATGTCAGATTACATATTTACCTGTTTTTATAGGAAAAGAATGTGAAACCAAGCTCACTCAGTTCTTTATACTTAAAAATAAAGTACGAGAGACCTCGAAGACTGGGAGAAGTCCAGGTAGTCTGCCCTTCTCACAATTTTCCACACTCTCTTTTCATGCCCATACCATATCCTCAACCTTCTTCTTTCCTATTTACTGTATTCCAGACTCTAACAATCACAGAAATTACCCAATCTACTAGAGACACAGCAAAATGGGAGAACTAAAAAGTAGGCTACCAGCCAGCCAAATTCCACACTCTCTTGACATCTGCTTAGTGTATACCCAGTCCCCTACCTTGCTAGTCACCATACCCCAGCCCCACCTGATGTGGAGACTCCTTTCTTTACCAGAGATCAGTTTGACCACCAAAAAACCTGCTCCCCAATAAAGTGGAGACTCCTTGCTCTACCAGAAATTACACAGACATAAAAGTCCAGGTAATATGAGTATCTGCCAAACATCTCCATTCTTTACCTATCTCATCATCCCTCCACCATATCCCTCAGTCCTAAGACCTCCTGGTTGTCTTGCTCTTGCTTCCAACTAGGTCAGAAACTTATAGCACTGCTAGAGACCAAGCAAGCTATGAGAATCCAGATAGGATGCATGCCCACCAAACTTTCCCATTCTAGCTTGACATATAGAGGCCACTATAAAAAGAAACAACAGTCAAGGCAATCTGTCACTTTTCACACTCCAGCGTACTCTCAGTATTCCAACACAACAGAAGGATAAGAAGAGTACCTTAAAACCAACTTTAAGGAAAAAATAGTGGTTCTTAAAGTTAAAATACATAAAATCATTGAGGACACTCAGGAGTACACAAGCAAACAGTTGGAGGAAATGAATAAATCCTTTAAAGAAAGCCATGAATAAAATAATAAAAAGTTGAAGAAAATAAAGAAAAGTGTTCAAGACCTGAAAATAGATATAGAGGTAATAATAATAATAAAAAAACACAACCAGAGGGAATTCTGAAAGTGAGAAATATAGCAATGAAAAAACAAAAACTGGGGGAATTCTGAAAGTGAGAAATGTAGCAATGTGTAAAGGAACCACAAATGCAAGCATCACCAAAATAATACAAAAGATGAATTAGAGAATCTCAGATGTTGAAGGAACAATGGGAGAAGTAAATGCATTGGCCAAAAAATGTTAAATCTGGAAACTTCCTGACATGAAACATCCAGGAAATCTAGGACACTATGAAAAGACCAAACCAAAGGACAATAAGAACAGAGGAAGGAGAAGATTCCAAGCTCAAAGGCCCAGGAAATATTTTTTTTAAAAAAAAAAAGATGAAAAATTTTCCTAACCTAAAGAAAGAGATGCTGATAATAGTACAAGAAGATTACAGAACACCAAATAGATAGGGCCAAAAAAGAAAGTCTCAAATCACTAAACATTAAGAACAAAGAAAGAATAATAAAAGCTGCAAGGGAAAATGTTCAGGTAACACACAAAGGCAAGCCTGTTAGAATTATCCCTTCCTACTCAATGGAGACTATAAAAGCCAGAAGGACCCAGATTTCTTGCAAGTGTCTAACCGATCACATATCCATCCCAGACTATTGCACCCAGAAGAACTTTCAATCACCATAAAAGGAAAAAAGATATTACATGAAAAAGTCAAATTTAAACAATATCTACCCATAAATTCAGCCATACAGAGGTACTAAATGGAAAATTCCAACTCAAGGATGTTACTTAAACCCAGAAATATATAGACAATAAATAATCTCACGTTAGTAAAACCCAAAGAAGGAAAACACACACACACACACACACACACACACACACACACACACACACACAAACACTCACTACACTAGCAAACAGGAGATTAAGGATTATTGGTCATTGATATCCACTATCAGTGGAGTCAATTCCACAATAAAAAGGCACAGGCTAACAAAATGGAAGCAAAAGCAGAATCTATCTCTCTGCTATACAAAAAACACACTTCAATATCAAAGACAGGCATTACCTCAGAGATAAAGGTTAGAATAATATTTCCTAAGCCAATGGATCTGTGAAGCAAGCTGGTTTAGCTAGTCTAATTTCTAACAAAATAGACTGCTATCTAAAATGAATCAACTGTAGGAGTTCTCTGGTAGAGTTTTCGGGGTCACTTATGTACACTATCATATCATCTGCAAATAACGAAAGTTTAACTTCTTCCTTTCCAATTCGAATCCCCTTGTTCTCATAATGTTGTGTTATTGCTATTGCTAGAACTTCAAGCACTATGTTGAAGAGATATGGAGATAATGGACAGCCTTGTCTTTTTCCTGATTTTAATGGATAAAGAAAATAAGATACATTCACACAACAAATTAATACTCAGCTGTTAAAAAAATCACATCATGAAATTTACAGACAAATGAAGGAAACTAGAATAAAAATCATCTTGAGTAATGTAAGCCAGACCCAGAAAGACAAACATGTTATGTACTTACTTATTAATGGATATTAATAACTGTAAAGTCTATTAAGTGGGATACTTACATTATCCTATTGTAAAGGATTACTGTGCTACAATACATAGACCTGATATCTTAGAGGCATAGGATATAACCAAACACAACTGGAAAAAAGTGGAAAAACTGAACTAAAATGACTCCTTATGATATTCTGCTATACTCATAGACATAAGCCAGGAATCCAGGAATAATCAACATCAGAGAGGCTCCAGCTAGCAAATGATAAAATATGATGCAATGAAACACATCCAATCATTAGGCAGAAATCAGCCAATCTTGCAGAAGAGAAGGAAGGAAAATAGGAGCTAACAGCATCAATGACAATTACAAGAAAACCTATGGTAGCAACAAACTTGGCTTCATATGGATTCACTGAGACTGAACTGATAATCAGGGAGTTTACAAGTTTCTAACTGATGCCTTATGAATATACGTTATGCTTGTTGTTTTTATTTAATTTGTTCTATTTAACAATAAAGACTCAAAAGTCAGAAACTGGGTGAAAATCTAGAAGATCAGAGAAGCCATGAAACAACCAGGTTACCTTTCTTCTGGCCAGAGACCCAACAAGAGAGCATCTCTCCACCTGTCTGAAACCAAAAAACTTCAAATCCCTAAAGTCCTTCTCTACTCCTTCCTGTCTTTCTCTCTATCTTTCTTCATGGGTCTTCAGTAATCTGTATGGCTAATTTCTGCCAACTAGCCACTGGATCTGCCCCTTATCTAAGGCCAGTTTTATTAACACAGTGAGTTTCACAGTGTGACCAAATATCCTCCAACATTACCCCCATTTTCTTTAAATAAAAAATAAAGGTTTTAACTCTAACACTGTAAAGCAATACAGAAAAAGAAAATCAACATATAGGAATTACATTCACAATGTTTGGTCCATTTGTATTTGGCAAATTTGGGGGAAAAATTCTCTGTTATCTATCCAATTTTTATGATTCCAAAGTTCTATACCTAACCTACTTTCTATCATAACTTGCATCTTTAAAATGTTCTTTTAGAACTTAAAACATTTTGTTAGATGAATATGGTGTAAGAGGTCCTTCTGTATTTCTGTTGCTTTCATTGGTTGAATAAAGAATGCCTTGGCCTTTTGATAGGGCAGCCCTTAGGTGGGCAGATTAGAAAGAATAGAATTCTGGGAAGAAGGACAGACAGGCAGATGCCATGGTTCTCCTGCCAGAGACAGGTGCTGGTTAGGAATCTTCCCCGGTAAGCCACGACCTTGTGGTGACATACAGATTATTAGAAATGGGTTGAATCAATATGTAAGAGTTAGCCAATAGGAGATTAGAACTAATGGGCCAGGCAGTGTTTAAATGAATACAGTTTCTGTGTAATTATTACAGGGGTTAAGCTATCCGGGCACCAGAAAAGCGGCCCGTGCCCCATTACTACAAAATAGCTTAAGCTTTTTATGTCTTTCAATATTTATTGTATGAACTTTGCATCTCTTTTTTGAGTTTTATTTTTAACTTTGACAAAGAAAACAGTAAAACAATAACTATTTAGTTTTCAAGTACCATCAGATATCCTAGAAGGATGACATGGTGCTAAAGTAAACAGGAGATACAGAGCAAACAACTTCCAAAAAAAAAAAAAAAGAAAGAAAAAGAAAGAAATGGCAGAGATAACTGGCTACCTAGACATTCTCCCAACATTCCTCTGAAAAAATGGGCATCCATATTCAGTCTATAGCCCTAAATAACTGAAAGACTTTTCTGTGAAGCAGGACTAATAAAGGACTGTTATGGTTTATCTTGCAAAGTTTGGCAGTTTATTTCTTTATGTCCTGCTTGTCCAATTATAACTGCATAGTGTCTAAAGTTGAGGCCAGAGCAGTTTCTGCCCTACTGTGTAGCTTTGACAAATTTAAAGCAAACTCCATATAGAGGATCTTTAATGCCCATCATCTTCCCTGAAGTACATTGGTGCTGTCAGGAGCAGAAGTATCTCACTATCATGAAATTCCTTATGCTATTAGAATATCTTAAATGCCAAATTCTATAGATCTCTAAAGACCATCAATTTAAAATACATCTCCATTTGGCCTTGAAGAAATACCTAACATGACTACAGGTTTGATTGATATCTTAATTATGCTAAACAATTTGCAATAATAGCTTTCAAGGACTAGGACTTTACATCTTTAAATAAGCTACATAGTTACAATACCTCAAGAAAGTGTAGAATCATATTAACAGTATATTATAATAAAAATAACTTAAAATTTGTTTCAATGTACAAAAGTCCTTACAAATGTAAAATAGTTGAGACTAATATTTGATTTTTAGTTTAAAAGTAAATTCAATAATCTACCATTTTATCCTTTCATTTCTATATACCCCTTTGTTTGTCTTTCAACAGATAGGCGAGAAAGGAGAATGTTCTCTTCAGCTACCCTAGAGCTCAAGTGGTAGAAAATCAAACCAAAATTCTCATTATAAATTTGGCTGAATTATAGTGAATTTTAAGTCCCTGTCTAAGAGAGTATTGGTGGTTTAAAAAATGCTATTAATTGGAAAAAAATGGGATCCTATAGGTTGGGAAGGATGTGTGTGGAAAGACCACATAGAAGCAGATATTTTTGTGCTTTTAAATTCTCACAGGTTTATCTCACCTGAGAAAGTAATCTTCCCAAGATCATCAGAAGATATACTTATACCCTTACCACTTTACATATTGTCCTGTTCACCTTTGAGAAAATTAATTCATTAATTTCTGGCAACCCTGCAGTGACCTATTCTGAAGGAAATTCCAGGCAAGACAATACTTATGTCCCTTAGGACCCACCAACAGTTTTCTCTTGACACATTACCAGATATAACACAAAGCAGGCAGGTATAAAGTATAGTCCATATAGAAAATGAGGTACAGACCTAAACAGAGAACTCTCAAACAGAGGAATCTAAAATGGCTATAAGACGCTTAAGGAAATGTTCATCATCCTTAATCATCAGAGAAATGCAAATCAAAACAACTCTAGATTCCATCTTACACCTGTAAGAATGGCCAAAATCTAAAACACTGATGGCATCTTATGCTGGAGAGGCTGTGGGGAAAAGGGAACACTTCTGCACTGCTGGTAGGCTTCTAATTTCCTTTAAGAAAGGGGCTATGAAGGGAATAACAGTGTTAGGAGGGGTGATTGAACTAAATTATCACGGAGAAATTGGATTTTTTTCTTGAAAATGAAAGTAAGAAAGGTTATATCTGGGGTTCAAGAGATCCTCTAGGGCTTCTCTTGGCACTACAGTTTCCTGTGATAAAAGTCAAGAGGAAACTGCCACAGCCTAATCCACATAGGATGACCAAGAGTACAGACTCTTTAGGAATGAAGAAATGGGTTACTGATTCAGAAGGAGCCAAGACCTGCTAACATTCTTCCTGAAACACAGAATGGATAGTAGAGGAAGGCAGTTATTAATACCAACTAAAGACATGTGACCAGTTGCAGAAATGAAGATTATGGTTGATAGGAAGGCTTCTGTTGTATTTTGTAAAAATGGGTTTGTATAGATATTTGTGTTTTCTTTCCATATTTAGCATGTTATGTAAGAACAATTAAGAAAATATCATTAGTTATAGCATTTGAATTAGAGATATTAAAAGACTTTCAAAGGATATTGCCCTCTGTTCTAAATTTGAAATGTGTTTGGGGTTGTATGAGTGATAGCAATATCATGTTAGATGTAATCAATACCTGATTAAATATATCCTGTGTTTGTTATTTTATATGGCATAGTTATATTGTGCTTAAATATTATTATGTTCTGATTATAGTTTTCTTTTGGAATTAATTGTGGCATATGGAGATATGATTATATGCCAACTTGGCAAGGGGGAGATTTGCTATGGCCATTCCTGGATGTCAGCTTGACTACATTTGGAATTAACTAAAATCCAAAACTGGGTGACACTACATTGAGGAATTTTAGCTCAATCTGAGGAAGGAGGATCCAATTCTAATCAAGGTTTGATGAGTTGGGAAGAGACACCATCAATCTAGGATGTACTTTCTGTTGGAATTCTATATAAAGGTATGGAAAAATGAAGCTTTTGCTTTGTGCCTGTCTGCCCTCATCTGGCTAGCAACTCCATTCCTTCACTGGCATGAGCACCTACCTCTTTGGGATTGCGGCATGTACTGCGGATCAGCTGTAATATCCAGGCTCATGGGATGAGCAACTACTAGGTTCTTGAACTTCCCAATACTTATTGGATCAGCTGGATTGCAGCCGGTAAGTCATTCTAATAAATGAATGAATATATGTATATATGTATGAATATAAAGTTGTGTTACTCTAGAGAACACTAATACAAACATGTAATTATATTCACAAAAATTATGTTTTGCTATTTCTCACTTATAAAAAGAACATCTCTATTGTAATACTAATTTTATATATTTTGAAAGAATTTCAATTCTGCTCCTCAAAAATATGTATACAAATACACACATATATCTTATACACACTACATATATATTATACATATATGTATACATACATGCATATATATTAGATTTAACCTAATTTTCTATGTGTGAGGTTTTAACTTGTGAGAACATTGGTTTGAATATACAATTTTTAAAACCTGTGCTACTTTGTAGGTATTCTATGAATTTATCTATTGTATAGAATCCTGCAGCTTAATACAGTCATATAGAATAAAATATCTATACATGCTTATCTCTGTTAATTTTGAGCTTGGAATTATCTACTCCTTTCTAACATAAAAATAAATCACTGCACTTAAATATGCATGTGAATTTCTGTGAATAAATGTTTATGTTTGTGTCATGATATTACTAGGAAATATTATTAAATTTTTAACTTATCACCTATGTTAGAATTTATACATTCTTTAAAGCAAAACATTTACTTTGATATGCAAATATATCTGACATAGATCCCCGATTATCTTTGCATAAATGCTAAGAAGAAAATAAATTATACCAGAGGAAATTTTTGGTGTCAATCTCTGTGATTATTAAAATTTAAACAGGCTTCTGAATAATAGTTAGGGATTTGCAAATGCAAACATCTTCTTAAATAAGCAATTTTTGGAATGTTTGAATATTTGTAACATGAAACTAGAAATTGCGGTATTTGTTGACACTTTATTTCTATCCACCCCTTTCCACTGAATGAATAACAAAATTATTCCCCTAAAGGTTAGCACTGTATAATGGATATTAGTGAAATATTAACAAACTAATCCATTAGTAAGAAAATAGATGTACAAAATTCTGGAAAGATACATAAATAGTGCCATTGTATGTGATACTTATTACTATCATGATGCATAATCTTTTAACTCCACTGATTTTGTGGAAAAGCAAATTCAAAAAAATATCCATTCATCAGCTGAAAGGCCCTTGGATTTTTTCCATTTCCTAGCTATTGTATATATAATGATAATGAACATGGATGAACAATCATTTGTGACATAGCAAGTTGAGTTTTGCTGGGCATTTCTTTTCTTTTTCTTTCTTTCTTTTTTCTTTCTTTCTTTCTTTCTTTTTTTTTGGTTTTTTTCGAGACAGGGTTTCTCTGTAGCTTTGGAACCTGTCCTGGAACTGGCTCTTGTAGATCAGGCTGGCCTTGAACTCACCACCTGGCTTGTTCAGCATTTATTAAGATAGGTAGTCATTTGTTCAGCAAAAGAAACAATCAATTGTTTAATTAAATATAGTAAAGAAATCAATCAAAAGATGAATATATGGTAATCTAAACTCTTTCTGATCAAGTTTCCTATAATTTAGGATCTGACCCTTGCTTCTACTATCCCTTCTGTGGCTCATATTATATCATACTTTTTATTATTTGTGAAATGTATTACCCTTTGTTCTGATAGTCTATTTTACATCTGCAATATTTTCTCATGATTATGACCATAACTTATCTGTTCACAAATCTTTTCCAATGAAGCTCCTGTGACCATTTTTTGAAAAATCACTCACATTAATTTTATTCTCTTTCCTGATGCAAACCACTCTTGAGTAATGAATATATTGTTCTTATTTTTTCACTCCCATCAACACCATAATATAAATCTAGGGAATAATTGTGCTGTAATGTATTTCTATTGTATAAAACAACATCCAAAAACCAGCAGGTGTTTAATACACGCTTACAAAATCAATAAATGAAAGATAAGTTTTAACATTCATTTGATACTTTCCTTTTAAATTGGGAAGGAACTGGAATTTTAGTCTTAATGACTATAACATTTATTTGTGTAACATATCCTTAAAGTTCAATTTGATCTTTCTATAGATACCTGACTTATAGAATTATTTGGTATACCTGTAATATGCTTTATATTATAATAAGCAAAAAACTGTTTCATTTTCTTAGATATATATGCTGGACCATTGTTTGTCATTATTTGTACAGGTATAATCAGGATGGCCATAACCTCTAATAAATGTCTGTTATTGAATAAACTTTTTCCTAACTCAAAGCAGTCAGCCATTGAAAACCTGAATAGATGTCAGTGGTGTGGTGTACATATTCTAATTTTCCAAATTCTACAAAGTGGAACACATCTATCTACCAGATTTAATTCCTTTGAATACCCTTTCGGTTACTTTCTGCATGTAGAGGAACTAGCACATCTTTTTATAACCTCCTAAGCTTGTTGCCATCTAATAGAATACTCATTTTTAAATGTTTGCTACTAATATACTGTTTTATTATGAAATTCTGAGTCCTTCAGCACATTTCCAATCAATAATCTATCAATTGTTGCATTATCTTGTGCTAGAGAACCTGGCAGACCAATATGGGATCGGATGTGTGTTACCTATATGGGGCAAAGCCTTATTCCTGACTATATCCTAAACCTGAATAAATAATGAAGTCAATTCTGATATAAATTCAGCTGTTTCAATATGCAAAAGTACTCTTTCGGCATATTGTGAATCAGTAACTTTATTGAGAGGTTCTAAAATCTCATATTACCATGACAATAGCATATAATTCTGACTTTTGGACAGAATTGTCAGGGCTTTACTACACTTTAATTAAATCTTCTGATTTGTAACCTGCCTTTTATGAATTATTTGCATTAGTATAGAATATAATGGTTCTAGTTACTGGTGTGTCACATTCAATGTGAGAAAGGATCTAAGTAGCTCTCTTTATATATTTAATTTGATTGTTTTTGGAATAGTTGTTATTAATCTATCGCCACCAAAATATTACACGCTCTTTGCCAGGGTTCATGAAATGACGTATTGGACAGAGCGAATTGACAGTAAGTTTAATTTATAGGACCCACATGATAGGTCCTATAAATGAATGAACTATTCACTTAAGTTCTTCACATGGCACAAACACACACACACAGACACACACACACACACACACAAACACATCTACAATTTTAAAAAGTTAAAAACATACCCAGTGTGACATTATAAAATTTATGAGTAACAGGGTTGGCTTTGAGGTATCTTAGTTTGCTTAATCTTGTTGTGTTTATTTGTTGCTACTTCTGGCACTTATCCTTAGTACCCTTGTTAGGTTTGAATTTTTCCCAGGAGTGGTTTCATTTATGTTTCCCAGCAGAGGAAACAAGCAATCATCCTGCAGCTATCAAAAGAACAGCAATTCTGAACAATCTTATGAATAATAGAAAAAATGAAATTATTCTAAGGTTATAAAAGAATCAAAGCCATAGAGAGCTTCAGAAATGAAGTAATAGTTATCACTAAGAAACATCCTCAATATAAAAACGAGCAATGTGTTTAAATTTAAGGAGAGGCATTTACTGTTCAGAATTAAATCAGTTTTATAACAGGCAAGCTGTTTTATTTTGTCACAGGAAGGAGGAATGATGATTATATATTATAGATAGTTAAAGGAATGGATTTTAAAAATAATTATTTGAGTTAAGTTGAATCTGAGAGCATGAAACTGTCTACTGACCCATCACATCGTCTATTATTTTTACAATAATACTCCAAGACAATTCTATGGCATAATAGTAAATAGTCTTTTAAGTTAACAAATTTAAAGGTGTATTTTTCATCATCAAACCACTAACTAGCTGTTATTGGTGCTTAGTGGAAGTCCTGCCTTAATGGATAGTGATCTTGTAAAGAATTCAATTCAAGTAGTACAGAGTGGTTTCCTATGAGTTAGACATTACTGCAAGACATGAACAATGCAATGATTTTTCTCATATTGTCCATTTGTATAAAGCCAAAATAGAAAGGGCCTGTAAAATGGTACAGTGGATAAATGTGCATACCCACAAGGTTTACAACAGAAATTCAATCTCTGGTACCCATATGGTGGTAAGAGATAACTGACTCTACCCATTATGCTCTGACCTCTACAAGCAGGTCAAGGCATGCATACACCAATTCACAAACACATTAGTTATTTTTGTTCTCAGTATCTGTGCTACTGGTGATATATTTGGTAAGTAGTCTCCTGTGCCCATGCATTGAAGGCTCCTTACCACTTTCTCTTCTATTAGGTTCGATGAGTTCAGATTAATATTGAGATCTTTATTCCATTTATACTGAAGTTTTGTGTTGTGCATTAAGTTATTTATGGATCTATTTGCATTCTTCTAAATGTTAACATCCAATTATGTCAGCACCATTTGTTGAAGATGTTTTCTTTTTTCCATTGTAAAATTGTAGCTTCTTCATCAAAAATCAGGTGTTATAATTTTATCAAATAATATCCTAGTCTTTGATTCAATTTCATTACCTCATTTTATGTCAGTACCAAGCTGTTTTCATTATTATAACTCTACAATAGAACTTGATGTCAGGGATAGTGATGCCTCTGGAATCTCCTTAATTGGACAGGATAGTTTTGACTATCCTGAGTTGTTTTTTTTTTTTTTCCTTATGAAGACGAGTATTGATCTTTCAAGTTCTGTGAATAATTTTTGGATTTTGATGGGGCATACATTGAAATTAGATTACTTTTGGTAGGATTGTAATTTTAATATGTTGATCCTATCTATCCAGGAACATGGACGAATTGTTCTAGTTTCTGGTATCTTCAATTTTTTTCTTCAAACACTTAAAGCTCTTTTGGAACAGGTTTTTCTCTTCTTTGGTTAGTGTTATCCCAAGATATTTTATGTTATTTGTGTCTATTGTAAAGGGTGATGTTTCTCTGATTTCTTTCTCAGCCTCTTTGTCATTTGTATATAGGAGTGTTACTGACTTTTTCTGAGTTTATCTTGTATCATGACACATAATTGAAGGTATTTCTCAGCTATAGGAGTTCCTTTGTAGAGTTTTTTGGTTCCTTTATGTATACTATCATATCATCTGCAAATAGTAAATTTTTGACTTTATCCTTTCCAATTGTATCCCCTTGATCTCCTTTTGTTACCTTATTTTTCTAGCCAGAACTTTAAAAACTATGTTTAATCAATATGGAGGGAGTGGTCAGCTTTTTCTTTTCCCTCAACATCCACTCCTTCTCTATCTCCATTCAGAAAGAGACAGGTCTCTTTCTTTAACAGATCTTTTCTTATGCTTTAACAAAGAATGGCACATCAAGTTGAGACAGGATTGAGCTCCTCCCCATGCATCAAGGCTGCATTAGGTAATCAATCCTGGATGGGGAATAGGTCTTTAAGGAGGAAACCCCCATTGATAAAATGTTTTTAATGATTTGGCCTGTCATCAAACCTGTTTTTTTATGTAGTAGAAACTACACCATGTGATAATAACCCTTGAGCAAGTTTATAAAAATCAAGGCTGTGAAAGTCATTAGAAGATCTTGTCTATTTTATCTTCCCAGCAGAATCTTTTGTATAAAAAGGGTTCTCCATTTTATTTAGTTCTCTAGAGGTGTGGACTATAGGCTACTTATCCTTTGCTTTAAGCTAGTATTCACCTATGATTGGGTCCATACCATGCTCATCTTTCTTGATCTGTATTACCTCACTCAGGAAGGTTTTCACAGTTCCATTCATTTGCTTGCAAATTTCAAGATGTCCTTGTATTTTACCTCTGAGTAGTACTTCATTGTATAAATGTACCTTATTTTCTTTATCCATTCTTCAGTTGAGGATCATTTAGGTTGTTTCATTTAGGTTGTTGATACTGGCTTTTATGAAAATTGGGAGCTGGAGGCATGGGAGAAGGGAAAGTGGAAGGGCAGGAGGAGGGGAGAAGTGGAGTGGGGAGGAGAAATAAAGGGAATGCGATGGTCAAGATGGGGGAAAGACAGACAACAAGGAAAGAGTTATCTTGATTGAGGAAGCCATTATGGGTCTACCAAGAAACCTAGAACTAGAGAAATTCCAAGGAATCCACAAAGATAACCCAAGCTAAGACCCTAAGAAATAGTGGAGAAGGTGCCTGATCTGGCCTTGCCTTGGAATCCGATTGATGACTATCTCAAATGTCATCATAGAACCTACATCCAGCAACTAATAGAAGCAGATGCAGAGAACCACAACAGCTCATTGGGCTGACTTTCCAAAGTCCAGCAAAATAGTGGGAGGAGTGAGAACATTAGCAAAGAGGTCAAGACGATGATGGAGATACCCCCTGAAACAGCTTACCTGAGCTAATGGATCCCCTTCAACTCTTGCCTGACAGTGAGGGAACCAGCATAGGACTAACTTAGGCTCTCTGAATGTGGGTGACAGTTGTATGACTTGGGCAGACTGTGTGGCTACTGGTAGTGAGACCAGGATTTGTGCCTACTGCTTGTTCTCGCTTTGTGGAACCCATTCTCTCTTAAGGGATACCTTGCCTAGCCTAGTTATAGAGGGGAGGTCCTTGGCCCTGCCTCAAACAATGTGTGAGATGTTGACTCCCCAGGTGAAGCCTTATCCACTCTGAGAATTAGGTGTAGGGAGCAGGAGGAGAGAAGGGAATGGAAAATGTATTTGGCATGTAAAATGAGAAAATAGTTTTTAAAAAATATTTAAAAATCAAAAACGCTAAGCAAATCAAATCTAAAATAAAACAAAACAATATTTTATTGATCTTGGAGTAATGTGTGATGTACAGAAAATTGTGTAATTTTACAGGGAAATGACTCAGTTGGTAAGGTATTTGTATCATAAACTTGATGACCTAAGTTTGATCCCTTGGAATATATGACAAAATAAAAAGGGAAGGAAGGAAGGAAGGAAGGAAGGAAGGAAGGAAGGAAGAAAGAAAGAAAGAAAGAAAGAAAGAAAGAAAGAAAGAAAGAAAGAAAGAAAGAAAGAAAGTCATTAGGAGCAAGCCAGTAAGCAGATTTTCTCCTTGTTTTATGCTTCAGTTTCTGGTTGCTTCTTTAAGATACTGTCCTGACTCTGCTTAGTGATAGAATGTGACCTAAGAGTTGTATACTGAAAAATACTTTTCCAGGTTGCTCTTGGCCAGGAATCCTAAATAAATAATCCTAAATAAGGAAAGCTACCCACTGGGAAGATGCAAGGTCTCAGAGGGTAAAAGTGTTTGGTACAAACATGATAACCCAAATTTGTTTCCTGTAACCTACAAGGATGAAAGAAAAAATTTACTTCTATGAGTTTTCCCATGACATTTACACACATTCAATCTCACACAAACATACACATGTACATGACATGAAATCACATAAATATATATATATATATATATATATATACACAAATATACAGAAAAATAATTATATAGTAAACAAAACAACAACTAAAAACCTACTCACCAATTCTTGTTTATCTTGAACATATATTTTTCACCTCCACTATGAGAAATGCTGTTTTGAGGAGAATATCCAGGATCCCTTATCTCCTTCTGATCAGTCTTTACAATGGACCAGAACTTAATATGGAAATCTAAAGACACAAAATAATGGGGTCAATTAGATCTTGTCAAAGCAGTGGACAAGTGAAAGCATTTGATCACTGAAATTACATTCAACATGGTTTTAGTAATGAATGGATAAGGAATACCAAATTAAAGTACTGTGAATATATAAGATAATACCACTGGCTTACTGATAATTATTTTCAGATAAATTAAAAATTACATGAAACAATTAAAGTCTCACTTGGTAAACACGCACAGGAAAAGATTATCAAGTGAACAAAAGACTGATGTGAATCTAGGAACTAAAGAGGATTATAAATGGAAGGAGACAGCTCTCAGACACAGTCTCATTCTGAGATTCTTGGAGGCAGGATCGCCATTTCAGACTGAGGTAGAGTTAAGAGCCAGTGGCTGGCTGTTTTGCTTTTCTGACCTTCAGGTTGAACCTCAATTTTAGTCTCTGAGATTTTATTAATGCTGCTTCATTTTTATGATATTTATAAGTTACGTAGTCTATGATATTTTTTAAAGAGTACAAACAGACTGACACTTTAATGAGTCTAGATCTAGTATAGTAATTAATTCAAATTGAATAACTGACAGGTCAGAAGTTCCTAGATTCACATTAGCTCTAGCTTCTTATTGGCTAACGCTTACATATTAATTTAACTCATTTCTATTAATCTGTGTATAACCATGTGGCTGTGGCTTACCAGATAAAGTTCCATCGGGCTACATGGCTTCTCCTTGACTCTGCCTCCTTTCTCCCAGCATTTTTTTTTTTTTAGTTTTCCCCACCTAGCACTGTTCACCTATAGCTCTGCTATAGGCTCAAAATAGTTCCTTTATTAACCAATGATATTCACAGCATACAGAGGGGATCCCACAACACAATGTGACTTTCAAAAGGACTGTAAATGAAATCCTTGTGGAAGTAGAGTCTGGTTTACTTTGACAAAACTCTGAGTAAAATTATGAAAATTACAGTGTTAATTTTTCCTAAACATTCTCAAGAGGATATATATCTTTTCAGTATTATAGAAATTACATTAATCAAAATTTCCAGGGTCTTCTAGAAAAGAGTTGTACATTAGATTAAGAACTCAAAATATTACTATGGCCCAAGATTATTAACTCATTGAGCCCAAAGTTTGAATGGAATTTTGTTTCATATACATTATATTGAATCCCTGGGTTCTCAGACTTTTAGTGATTAACCAAAGGGGTAATTATGAAGCCATTTTTTCAATTGTACAATGCAATATTAGAACTGGCAGGTTTTTCAGCAAGCGTAATCTTTACTACATTGTTTTTCTAAACCTGTAGAATGAGAGTTATTGAGTTGGAAAAGTCTGTGCAAAAGCCAGTGAATCTTTCTCTACCCAGAAAAACTGTTAACAAAAAGCAATACGTAGTCCCTTGAAGAATTATACAGATTAGTGCCATTTTCTTGGTTTTAAAAGCAAAGGGATCATGATTTCAACATATATTCTAACTCTTATATACAGCCTTTGAGAAAAATTGATTGTGGAGAAAGACGTTTTTTATTGTCATAAGCTTAACCAGGTGTTGATTTTAATTACAGCTCATGTAAAAGATGTACTATCATTTCTTCAGTAAATTAACACAGTCCCCAGCACCTGATTTACAGCTGCTGATTTATTAAATGTCTTTTCCTCTGTACCTGTCCATAAAGCTCACCAGAAGCTGTCTGCATTCCACAGGCAGGGCAATAAGCACCAAACCTTACTGCACCAACACATGGGTATAGGAATTAACCAGTGCTAATTTAAAATTTACTGCATAGAGAACTTGAAACTTGTTGTATTGTTTTCTTTAATAAGTTACAGCATTGCGAAAGTTGGCAGATGGAGAACCCATCAACAATGACACCAGGACCTATCTCTTCTGCATGTATTATCTTTTTGAGAACCGAGTCTTTTTGAATGCACTCTTTCCTAGGCCAGGAGGGATGGGGGTGGGCCTTGGACTTCCAACAGGGCAGGGCACCATGTCCTCTTTCAAGGAAGAAGGGGGAAGGAGGGGGGGTGGGGGGGTAGTGGGAGGGGACCGGGAGAAGGGGAAGAAAGGTAAAAATTTTATTTCTTTAATTATGTTCTTGAATGGAAAAAATAAAACAAAACAATGTATGGAAAAAAAAGAAAAAAAATTAAAATAGAATTAGCATATGAGTTGAAATGTCCCTGAAGAAGCCGTATTTCCAAACAAAAACCTGTGAATGAGTGCTTAGTAACACTAATAGCCCAAAGTGGTATCAAGCTAAATTATCTCCCAACAAAGTAAAGTGTGCTATACAAAGGAATATTACTGTATACATATGATAGGCTATTACTCAACAATAAAAAGGAATAAAATATATCTGCTAAAATGTAAAAAAAAAAAAACAAGGAAAATCTGACATTTGAAATCATCATCCATTAGGCTTAGTGAGGCCAGAGATCATCCTAACAGGCAGCATATGTCATAGCAAATTGACAGGATTTTGACTCATGCTGAGTGTTTAGATAATTTTTAAAGTTTTTTCTTCAGCTACTTTTCAGTTGGTAATTTTGAAACTATTCTTTCTGAGCCAGACAGAGATTGAACCTTGATAGCTGAAATATTACTACATACTGACAATGTTTAGAAGTTAATTGTTCTCAAATTCCCTCTTTAATAGTTCTTTCTGCATTTGTGGAAACAAATTAGGTTCAAAATAAAAGATTCGACAATTTCTTTTTCAAAACAAACAAAAAAATAAGTTACAGCATTAGCTCCTTATTTGAATGAAATTTTGATGATAGACTATAGATGTAAACTTCTTTAGATGTTTTTCATGAGGCATTAGTGCATACATAAAAAGTAGAAAATAAATCTGATTGAATTGCAAAGGTTAGTAACAAACGGTGAAGTACTTTACAAATCATTTATAAAATGAAAAATTTATTTGAAATTCAATAGTAATAACCACAACAAAAATAATGTGAATAAAATGTCAGGTGATATTAGTGGCTTCTTTTTATTCTGGCTAACACCTATATGAAATAAATGTTCATTACTAATTACTATTATTAGGAAAACCCAAATTCCAGCAGTTTGTTAGATAGTTAAGAAGGAACTATACAGCCATACTTTTCAGTTTCACAGCACATGTAAAAACATTTATGGAAATAAAAATGCTATTTGTCATGGTTTAACTAGTATACATTGCACAGGTATATCAAAGTAGGACTGTTGCGGGAAGCTGTATGGCTAACAACTACCTGCCTACTGGGGCGTGGCCTCATAGAGTATTTACCTGGATGCAGAAGCACGTCCAGCCCTTTTTTTCTCTGCCTTTCTGCCTGGACCCCGGTTTTGCTGCTTTGGTTTGTTTGGATCTCATCTTTATTGTTCATGCAGAGAATCCTTATTTGTAAGTTTTTTTCTATTAATAAATACCTGTATATTTCTTAGTTCTGAGCTACTGTGGGATTTCTTTTATTAAGCACCAGATCTCTATGCTTTCATAGAACTCAGTACTTTATAAATACATATACAAATAAGTGTGCAATGTGAAAAATAAACTTCCAAATATTTTAAGATGAATTTGTTACATCAGACCCCCTTTTCTCAACCCACCTGAGGAAGTATCAGCACCATTTGCCCACTTTGAGGCTTATAGGCAATATGTTTACAAGTCTTTGGGTCCTTTATCTCAGCACACAAAAAGCTCTGGAGCAAGTTCAAGAGATTGTGAACACTGCTCTGAAAATTGTAACATTGGACCTAGTATATTCAATGGTTCTTGAAGACATAGTGGAAACTGTAAAATGCTGTAATGTTTATTGTTTGACTGGTTGGTTTATTCAGTTTCTGGAATCTAAGATAAGCCTTTGCAATTATCAAGCAAGACCATAAAAGACTACTCTCTTCTTGAGGGTGGATCTCAACCTTCTCAAGGCTCTGAGTATTATTCAGTGTTTAATTAATAGCAATATCTGAAGTTACCATCTGATATGAGCTTCCCACCTGAATTCTTGGTATCTGGCCTAAGAAGCTATAAAACTGGACATATATAGCACTATTACATCAGTTAACAGAAGGAGCATACATATGATTTGAGTAAACTGTCCCTGAAGTAATATGTTAAATATATGATCTACCCTAAATGCCCACCTTTTTTCCTGCTTCTGTAAATAAGTCTATATAATGAAATTACTATTTTTTTCTTTTTTGAAACTATTGAGCAATCTCCCTTCCTCAAAGTAAAAAACAAAAAATAAACAAAAGCAAATATGTACTCTTTTTTTCTTTTGCTCTAGTAGAGCAAACTTGCTTTTCACATTTTTAGAGTTACCGGTTACCAAACATGTTGTCTTTGTTTCACAGGTAATATGCATGTTTCACTGAAGAAAAATAAATTGTCCAGTGTTCCAGCAGATGCTCACTAGCAGTAGCTCTTAAATTCTTCAACCTTTATTATTAATAAACCCATTGAGTGTTTCATTGTTAAGTCTTAAGTGTTAAGACTAAGAAATGTGAGTTCAACAACACAAATTCTTCATATACAAAAACAAAATATATTCAGTTTTGTACAAAAAGGCTTCGTAGACCAGATACTACAAATATTCACAGTGACAGAAACACATGAGGGTTAATTAAAATTTATTAGGGAACAAACTAAGAATTTAACTCACACATCCTTAGATTTGTATGCCCTCTGTTTCTATGCAATACTTAATGTAATTTGAAACTTATATGATAAATATTCATCTCTACTCATTGATTGTATATTTTACACTTCTGGTTGATATTCCCTAAATATTTATTTCCCACTAGCAGAAAAGTATGAAAAAATGTTCAAAGTCAGACTAAAACCAAAAATAAAATAAATAAACCCTGATAAATATTCTGTGTCAAGTGAAGATTCTGTATCATCAACCACACTTCCCCAGATATTCATCATATTTCCTTCAGAAAGTATTTATATTCACAGAGGTAATTGATTTAGGTTGAAAGCAAGATCAATGAAAATCTAAGGACTTTTATCATAGAAAAAATATTCAGTGAACAAATTTTTCTACTTTGCTTATGATTTTTCACAGTAGGCAGCAAAGAATTATTTAAGCTTGTACTGAGTATTTACTCCAGGATATTTTGCTTCAATCTGTAATATATTAAGTGTCTTTGGTATCTGTCTTTGTAGATAATAACATGCACATTCCTATCTGTAAAACCTGTATTTTCAGTTTATATGTAATCACCCAAATTTCTTGCAAACTACATATTTGTATGCAGGTTCATTGATATTGTTTTTTTTTCCACTGGATTTTGAGTGCTTTGTACACAGAAGTTTTTTGTCATGAGCCACCTTTTTGGGGTTACTTTTGCCATGATTCTAACTATGGCAGGTTTATACATTTTAGGACAGGGCCATGAGGATTAGAAATATTAGGTAGGAAAAGCAGATAAGAAAGAAATAGAAAGATATAGGATAAGTTAGACTAGGGAGGGCACCTAAACCCTATATACTGAGTTCCAAGTTCTGAGTTTGCCTGTGTTCAATTTTCTATATCCTTTTATACCCAATACAAAAGTGAGGAAGAAGTCAAAAGACTGCTTTAATATGACACACCAGATTGTAGTAGGAGATTGCTTATTTGTTTCTGACTGCCAAAACCAGAAATAATCACAAAACTATATTAATTACAACACTGCTTATCCTATTAGCTTAGACTTCCTATTAACTAACTCTTACATCTTAAATTAACAAATTCCTATTATTTTGTATTTTACCCAAGGCTCAAGGTTTGCTGCTAAAGTTCTAGGGTGGGTGTCTTTTTCCTTTGTCAGCATTATGACATCTCCTTCATTCTGCCTACTTTTCTCCTTTAATTCCCACTTTGCTCTATTCTGTCCTGTAATGGGCCCAAAGAAGCTTCTTTATTAACCATGGTAGCAAAATGCATTCATGGCATACAGAGAGGAGTCCAAAATCAACAGACAACCAGAATAGTTACTTGTTTCAATTCTTGAGATATCAAGCAATTAGTTCCTTTGCAAAGGTTTTTAATGTTTGGGGTAGTGAAGCCACCCTAGACCCAGTTTCCTGCAGGCACCTAGTCACTCTCTAAGTCAAACTTCCTATTTCAAAAGAAGAAGTATGCTTGAATTCTCTGATCATTTGTCAGGGTGGAGCAGATCTATCTTTATAGGCCATCTTAATGTCCAAAACACCAAGTAATAACACCCTAGATCAGGATATCTTTTTTTGTAGCCATACTTGTCGTCATCAACTTTAAAAGAGAAAAATAAGCTCAAACTCTGACCTTCAGACAAATGGGAATAGACTCACATTTTTGGGTCTCCGCATATTCTTCCCATTTTATTTTACTTAATAAAGCCTGAGATTCTGCTATAGGACAGATGACTTTGCCTGCCTTGGGGATGTTTTTCCATTTTCCAGACTTAACCATCATCAGTGTGTGTGTGTGTGTATATATATATACCTACACAAATATATATATTTGTCATGTAAGTTCTGTCTTAGATTGCCTGGGAGAAAGGATCTTACAATCTCTGGCTAACAGTCTCTGTAAACAAAACGTTAAATGAGAAAATATCTCTAGGTGCTGTGTACCTTTGAACCATCTTTTGTCAAGAAAGTTTACTAGCAACGAGATAATCATATGCAAGCAGATAATGCTTTACTATATACAAGCACCTATGATTGTAATATTTCCTAATAAAGGCATGGAGGATGATCAGGGGTGGGGTTGCCTTTTCAGGTTGATCTAGCATGTCTCTAACAGTTTTTAATTACAATCAAAATCCAAATTTGCCCTTTTAAACATATCAAATCTAAGGACACATTGGCAATATCAAAATTCTCAATGGATAGAGCTAGAAAACATCATTTTGAGTGAGGTAACCCAGACACAGAAAGGCAATTATCACATGTACTCACTCAAAAGTGGTTTTTAAACATAAAGCAAAGAAAACCAGTTCACAAATCAAAATCCCGGAGAATCTAGACAACAATGAGAACCCTAAGAAAGACATATATAATCTTATAAAAATGGTAAGTAGAAAAAGACAAGATCTCTTTTGTAAGTTGGGAGCAGGAGAACCTTGGGAGAGGTTGAAGGGGAGGGGAGAGACAGGGAGGGGAGCAGAGAAAAATGTAGAGTTCATTAAAATCAATAAAAAAGAATTCTCACAGGCAGGCTCTAACCTTGTTCTAATCAGTACATTCTTCATAATTAACTAAAGTAGTTACAAACATTAACAGGTCAATATCATCATTTTAACATAGAAATCAACAATAAACATGCAATTTGTCAAATCAAAAATTTTTTTAAAAAAATCCATTTTAATCAAAAGACAAGAAAAGGTTTCTGTGATGGATCAGCTGTGAGTCTTTTGTTTTTTTTTTTCTCCTAATGTTAATCTTCATTACTGCTTTTAAGTTTCAGAGATAATTCTCAATCGTTCCAGTCCCTGAGCAGCAGGAAACACCTTTAGGCCGCCCCTCCTCATTTCTGCAGAGGGACGTCAGTCACTCTTTGCAATGAATCTCTTTTTCCCCAGAAGGTAAACTGAGGTCTAAGTTTTTAGGTCCTTTATTTTAAAGGACATTGAATACCATATTGGCAAAATAAGTTTTGTGTATCATGATATAGAGTGGATAAATTGTTTAATATTTAGCTAATGTCATTGGACTGGTTGTGTGGGTCAAAGTTCAGGTGATTTTGAAGACTGAATATATTTAAAAGGCTTTATGTTGTAGTTATACAGTGCTGAGCCATTGATCTCTGCTACTTCTGGATGTCACTCAAAGTTTTCAACTCTTGTCTTGGAGATGCTGCTTCACATGGTGCTATAGATTTGATCTTCCTGTTTATCAAGTCCAGATTGCATGGATCATAAAAGAACATATACTTCTGGCAAATGTGTTCCAGGCCACGGTTTGATATTGCTTCCAGTTTTGCATTTATCTGTCCACCAACATTTCCTTAGCTGTTGTATTGTATCCTGGCACTAGTCTGGCTGTTGTACCTGTTTGTACTAAAACGTCACAAATAAATTCCAACGCAATGCCGGACAGGACAAAGAGCAGCAACCATGGTATGTCTGTGCAGCTATGGTCCTCCAAGGGCTTCCATTCTTGTTTGGAGCTCTGCACAGGAGAGATGTAGCTTCACCAAAATCTTAGGGGTAGAGTGATGTTTTCAATTAAAATAAAAATCAGAGAGACTTTTTTAGTAAATCTCTGTCTCTATCTATATCCTCTTTTGATGGCTTGAATCTTGCTTTCTGCTACTGAAAACTATATTACATATGCTTTAAGATACTTTTCAAGACTATAGATGGAAAGTTATCTACATTAAAAGTAAATTATATTCATTTAAACAATTTTGTGAATATTAAAGTAACTTACACATTAATTTTCTTATTAGGACTCCTGTTATATAGCACCTATTTCAGTGTATTGTATTTCTTCTATTAGTTACAAAATGAGGAGTTTTATAAAATAAAATTCTAACATTCCTTAACTTTTACATTTTAAAAAATTTGGCTTCCTTATCTAAGATGTAAATGATCACACATGAATATGTTGTACACTCATTCCATAACCCTCTGATACTTGTTCAGAATATATTATAGAATAAAATACCAGAACCATTTAATTCAATACATTACTTTTATTCCATTAATTATTGCTCCTTGAAAAAATGTTATATATCTGATAATTTCATCTATTTAAATTTTTATACATATAAAATGAATAAAAATTATATACACATAAATGTTGATGATGCTTCTGCAAATGAAATTCTGCTTTCTGGGACAAATACTATCATGTTCTAATGGTAGTTTCTAAATGTGCATTGGTAAAGTCATACACAAAGCAAGTTGCTCAGGCTGCCATTGTACTTTGTTATGAATCCACAAAAGTACCAGCTTCCCCAAATTACAGCTCTTTACCACTGCTCCCTGACATATTCATATGTCATTTTTATCCAATGCAAAATTTGAGATCATTGACCTGTAACTGGTTCATATAGAAAAACTTTCTTAAATATTTTGCTCAAGGGAAGTGTCATCATTTATTCTTATGGCAGAATGTAATTGTTTTCTGATCATGAAATGATAATAAATATGTGGTATATGCAAATAAAGTAAGGTATTACATTAAATTATTCATGTCCAGATTTCACACAAAATTTCTGTGAAATAATCAGATGACCACACACTTAAAACTACTCCCACAAATCAAACATGAGAATCCAAACAAAATGCATAGCACAGATGGACAGTTGGTTTCTTTGCAATTGAGCATACAATGGACTTCGTGAAATTGCAGCAGCTGTGGTGAGAATGGTGGATGTCCCCAATCTATGCTTCATTTAGCTTCCAGAATTTCAAGAGACCACATTGTGTGGAAAACACAAAAGAAGTGTTTTTTGGCAATGGAACCCAAGGTCCTGAACCATTTCCATTTTCAAGTAGAAATTTTAGAACAAAAAAGCTGGTACACACACACACACACACACACACACACACACACATATATATATATATATATATATATATATATATATATCATCTCTTTTAAAACTTTGCCATTAAATTTACTATTTTTTTTGTATTTCAAAATACATGCCTTTCTAGTCCTGGATTCCTCATGAATATCATGTAGGCTCAATACAAAAAACGTAAGCACTGTGTGGTAAATATTGTGTTCCAGTTCTTTACCACTAACGTTAATTTTTATAAGTACCAATAAAATTGAGTTATATTTATATGACACATTTTATATTAAAATCATTCTCTTGTCCAATGGAGACAGTAATGTTTGCCTTATCTTTTCTGAGATGACATAATTGCTTGTCATAAAAGAAATAAAAGACATAAGTAAAGGATTATTATTGTATGACACCTGAGGTTGAAAAAGTAAAAAAAAAAAAAAAAAAGAATGAGAAGGGAAAAGTAAGGACTTGTCTCACATTTAGTTCCATTACTTGCAAAATATATAACCTTCAGAATTCTTTACTTTTTTTCTGAGATTCAAACTCTATATCCATAAATCTGAATAATTATAGATAAATAAATAAGGTGAATGCCTCAAAAATAGACATTTAGTACAAACTGATATATTGTATTATATATATATTAATTATTTTAACTTTTAGACAAGAATCTAAATTGGCTTATCTGGTAGAAAGATGCCTACCAACTAGACTGAAAATCTGAGCTTGATTTCCACTGCCCACATGGGAAAGGAAAAACAAAATCCCTGGAAGTTCGATCTCTTTCTCTCTCTCTCTCTCTCTCTCTCTCTCTCTCTCTCTCTCTCTCTCACACACACACACACACACACACACACACACACATACACACACACACACACACACACACACTATCTTTGAAAGTATAAACTGTTGATGAAGCACAATTTCACAAGAAATATTCTATGCATCCTAAATTAAATTCAAGGAGGAAAAAGAAATCTAATGATAATTGCTGAAGAAAATCACCATTCATTAGTTCTCCAATTAAATACCTAAAATTTATGATATCTCTGTTCTGTATCACATGATCACTGTGTTCTTGGTAGAACTCTAGATTATGATTCAGAGACAACTTTACTGTAAATAAACTCATGTTGAATTTCTAGATTTCGCAATATGATTTCCTCCAACTTTTCAAGAATTGGTCAAGTCACAAGTGTCCAGAGAGAAAAAGATTTGGATGTTAAAGTATATGAACAGACATCACAATGGACAATGTTTGTTAGTTGAATTAAATTAGCAATATGAACATGTATTATTTCCTTTGAGATTTTCTCCAATATGGTTTGAGTGTTAAGAAATGAAGCCATGAACTAGACAGATGACACAGTGATAAAGATCATTTGTTGCTTGACCTCTCTATGATAACTGAATGTGTAGCTATTGTTTTAAGCAATAAATCCCAGCTGTCAGTTTTCAGAGAGCAGTTCTCTATCCTGGGCAGCTTAAGGATCTACACAGGACTCCCAGTAACTCAACTGAATGTAACCCAGTCCCATCAATGGAAGTTTTGCCTGACCACAAAATATGGGAATTCAGACTCTGTATCCTCTGTTACCAGGACTTTAACAAGGGTCACACTAATAGATTCCAGAAAGTTTCCACAGCAGCAAATTTCCACATCAACCCTCAAGTGCCCTGCAATTCCAATTGTCTTTCCCTACACTCTCTCCTAATCCCCTCCCCTCCAGAGATATCTATGATTCCTCTCTACCTCTCATCTCTAATTTTGTAGATTGTAGCTTGACAATCAATGACTTAACAGCAAAGATCCACTTCTAAGTGAATACATACCATATTTGTCTTTTTGGGTTTGGGATAAATCACTCAATATCCTTTTTTTTCTAGTTGCAATCATTTGCCTTCAGATTTGGAGATGTCATTTTTAAAAATATTTATTTTACATACTAACCACCATTTCCCTCACTTCCTCTCCTCCCAGACTATTCCACTTACCTCCCCTCTGCTCCTCCATCCATTCTTCCTTCATTTCTCTTTAGAAAATCTCAGGCCTTGCACTGATATTAGCAAAACATGTCATATGGATTGGAAGTAAGACAGAGCATCTCCTCTTGTATTAAGACTGAGCAAGGTAACCCAGTGTGAGGGAAAGGGTCCCCAAAGCTAACCAAAGAGTCAGAGACAGACCTTGCTCCCACTGTTAGGAGTTCTACAAGAAGACTAAGCTACACAACTGTCACATATATGTAAAGGGTATAGATCAGACCCATATAGGCTTCCTGGCTGTTGGTCAAGTCTCTGTGAGCCCCTAGGATCCCAAATTAGTTGATTCTCTGGGTTTTCTGATGATGTCCTTGATCCCTGTGTCTCCTTCAGTCCTTTCTCCCTCTCTTCAGCGGGATTGCTTGAGTTCAGTCTAAAGTTTGGTTGTAGGTCTCTGTATCAGTTTTTACTAGTAACTTGATGAAGCCCCTCTGATGATAACAAAGCTAGGCATCAATCTATGAGTATAGTAGAATTTGGTTAACCTTCATTACATTGAATTTTTTTCCAATCATGTTTGGTCCTATTCTAGGTCTCTGGGTCATCCAGCCTCTGGGTATTGGAACTCCAGGCAGCAACAGGGGTAGGCTCACTCTTATATCCTGGATCTCAGGCTGGACCAGTCATTGCTCCCATAGTCTTTGTGCCTCTATTACCATGACACATTCCAAAGGCAGAACAGACTATTAAGTTGATGGTAGTGACTGGGTTGGTATCCCCATGCCTCTTCTGGGAGTCTTGCCTGGTCACAGGAGATGGCCAGTTTGGGCTATGTATCCACTACTGCTAGGGTTCTTAGCGGGGTTCATCTTTTTAGATTCCTGTAAGCTTCCCTTGCATCAGGTTTCTACCTGATGCCAAATGAGCCCCTCCCAGTCATCAATGTCTGGTTTCATTTGAGGCCCATACCATGAAAGTGGTCCTATTCTATACATTATCTGTATGACCAGGAACTGAACATCAGAGGCTGAGTAACCTAGAGATCTAGGTAGAACCCTGTACCCAAAAAATTGAATGAGATGATTTCCAATGTTATTATGCTAAATTTACAGATTAGTTGCTGCTCCAGTCATCATTACCGTCTTTAAAACATTGTCATTGCATAATTAACCTGCTGTCTGAAATAAATAAAAACATGAGGGTGGAAAAATACATTTCTGTAAAAGTATTAGGCCTTTTTGTCTGAGGTAGAGTCTCTCTGTATAAGCCTGTGTGGCTTGAAACTCACAGAGATCTTCCACTTTAATGGTGAATTACTTTCTCTCTTTCTTCCTTTCTTCCTTTCTTCCTTCCTTCCTTCCTTCCTTCCTTCCTTCCTTCCTTCCTCCCTTCCTTCCATTCATCCTTCCTTCCTTCCCTCCTCCTCCTTTTCCTCCTCCTCCTCGTCCTCCTCCTCCTCCTCCTCCTCCTTCTTCCTCTTCTTCTTTACTGTGTACTGGTGTTTTGTCTGCATGTATTTCTCTGTATCACAACCATATAGTTCCTGTGAAATGTACAAAAAAAGTTTCAGATTCCATGAAACTGGAGTTACAGGTGGTTGTGAGATGCTCAGTAAATCCTGAGAATTAATCCCAGGTCTTATCAGACCATCCAGAGCACTTAAACACATCTTAACCCCAAATATTTTGTGTTCAACATTAATTCTGAACAACAACAAGATTTTTAATAACATTTCTGTATCAAAGTTTGTGTGTATAATAAAGTATAACACAATTATTGTAGAGACTTGAATTAATGATGACTCATTAACTAAGGAACCTGTGGCCCACCAAAATAACAATACCAATGAAGTTCAGTTTAGTCAATCAGTAGGTATATTGCTGTTAGTTACAGGAGTAGGGTAGAGCTACTTACAGGAAAAGGTATAACTCAAAACAATGTTATTTCCTTGCTCATCTTCTCCCTCCTTCTGCTCTTCAGCTGGACCTTGGGAGCTCAGTCCATTGCTCTTGTGTGCATGTGGGTCTCTGTCTCTATCTCTGTCCATTGGATGAAATTACTATGGTGATAATCAAGATATTCATCAGTGTGACTATGGGACAAGGCCAGTTCAGGCACCCTCTCCTCTGCTGCCCAAGGACCTAGCTGGGGACATCCCCATGGACACCTGTGATCCCCTCTAAAACCAAGTCTCTTGCCAACCCTAAAATGGCTCCCTTAGTGTAGATATCTTCTTCCCTGCTCCAATATCTGCCCTTCCTCCATCTCCTCCCACTCCCTCAAGCTCTCCCCATACCTTCCATTCTCCCTTCTCCTTTCCCCCTCTCCCTATCCCCCAACCCCAAATCCACCCCTACCCCCACCCCCTGCTCCCACCTTTTGCCCTGCTATCTTGTTTGCTTCCAATTTCCAGGAGGATCTATATATGTTTTTCTTTGGGTTGACCTTGCTATTTGCCTTCTCTAGGCTTGTGAACTATAGGCTTAATGTCCTTTTTTAATCACTAGGGTCCACTAATGAGTGAGTACATACCATATTCCTCTTTTTGGGTCTCGGTTATCTACTAAGGATAGTGTTTTCTATTTCCATCCATTTGCATGCAAAATTCAAGATGTCATTGTTTTTTACCACTGAGTAGTATTCTAATGTGTATATATTCAACACTTTCTTTATCCATTCTTCCATTGAGGGGCACCTAGGTTGTTTCCAGGTTCTGGCTATTACAAATAATGTCGCTATGAACATAGTTGAACAAATGCTTTTGTAGTATGATTGGACTTCTCTTGGGTATATTCCCAAGAGTGGTATTGCTGGGTCCTGAGGTAGGTTGATTCCCAATTTCCTGAGAAACCGCCACACTGATTTCCAAAGTGGTTGTACAAGTTTGCATTCCCACCTGCAATGGATGAGTGTTCCCCTATAATTCCTTTCAAAATGAATTTTAAACTATTTTATTTATTATAGTACATCCTAAGATTGTAATTTTCCTCAATCCAAAATATTATATTACCTTAAACAAAGTCATTATTCTGAAATAGCTAAAATGTAAATAATATTTGCAATGAAGATACATACATTTGATGGATTTGTTTGTTGCAAAGATATCACATATCCTATCTGATTTGAACATCATTAAAATAGATGATGTAAAAGTTTTAAATTATAACAGTATTTGAAGTTTCAGAAATAAAGTGATCTATATGAAATGAGAAGAAAATACAGAGAACAAGAGAGTGAAAGATTAGCTTTAGTCTATCAATCTATTTTATCTATTTTGTTTTATCTCAGAGCCATGTCTCAGCTTCATCTATTCTATAAGCTTTTACATTACCAACTACAAGTGAAAACTACAAGAAACCCAAACATGTTTAATCAGAACTTCAGTTTTCCAAAAATCCCCTAGAATATTTGGTGTAAATATGTACCTAGGGACACCTGGAAATTTTCTAACTTCTGTTCTTTGTAATTGAATATTTAAATGATTTTACATTCTATATTGACAAAGCAATAAATAAAATATTTAACTTCATATTCAATAATATAACCTTAAATAGGTGATTCCAGATGGGGTTTGTAACAGAACTCAATTATATCATTAGAAAAATGTGGTTAGAAAAAATGGTGGAAGGAGTAGAAATAAGAATGTGGAAGAGATTAATTTGGTCTCTGAAGCTGAATTCTGAGGACTACTCTAAAGAAGAATGGCTTACATCACAAATACCAACCATCTACATTATAAATATGTATATTTCTGTCTCTTTTCCTTTATTTATCAACCGCAAGAACCCAAGCTTTCTCAGGTTTTACTTGGATATAGTTGACCATGTTGGTGAGCCAATTTGTAGTAGGAGGTCACTTGTTTGTTCCCAGCTGCTCAGACCTGAAATAATCACTCAAAAACCATATTATTTGTAATTCAAATTTTTTTAAAACTTTACTGTCACATATTTAATATTAAAGTTCAATAAAATATCCTTTATTAAAAAACAATTTGTGGTGCAGTCATAAAACCTTTTTTTTTTTCTAAAAACTTGTCCTCTGGTGTTACACTATTTAGATTCATGTATATCTCAACTTATTTACCCAGTCATTTCACAATCAAAAGGAATCATGTGCCTTTTGCTGTTTGATCATAAAGAATGTCGATGATCTCCACTTCAAGGGCTGATTATTATATTGCAATAATGAGTATCAAAGTCTTATAACTCATAGACTCTAGTAAATATTTATTGTGTGTGGGTTACTAACAGTAAGACATGAGTAAGACTGACAATCACTTTTTACCAATAAAACACTCAATAAATTTTATATGAAAACTAATTATTAGGCACCATCTCAAAGTTGAACAAGAACTAGTTAAATACCATGTAATTTCTTCTGTGTTCTGTCCATTTCTCAGACTTTTCTGAACAACGGATTTTTCTATTGGAGAAAACACAATCAACCATGGCAGAGAGCAATAAAATTTGCTTCTTTTAAATTTCTGTATACTTTAAGCATCTAAGCTTTGTTTTCTAGTTTATTATCAAAAAATTAAATATGCAACATTTATGCTAGTGAGTTGCTTAATGCAATTTGGACACTTAATGAAACATAATTTCTATTAAAACAAAGTTGCTAGAAGTAAAAATTAGAGACCACAAAGAAATCAGCAAAAAAAAGAATTGATTTCAAGTAATAAATGGCATTCACAATATTGATAAATGCATTATTTTAAGATTGGGTTCTATGAAAACAAACAAGCAGAACTAAAAGCAATGACAAATAATTAACCTAAGATGTAGGTACAAAACCAGTCAATATATTCAGCAATGTAAAATTCTCTTCTGTTTTATTAGTGTGTTTTAATATTAAATTTGTTTTTTTTTAATTTTTGATTGCTGGAAACTGGGTTTTATATAGTAGCCTGGACAACTCTCAAATTCATAATATTCATCATATTTTGGCCTCATAGGTGCTGAGATTAAATGCATGGATCATCATGCTATAATGAAAATCAGTTTAATGATATTGTATCAATGGATTTCCTACAGAACTCTAAAACGGTAAGTTCAGCCAAACTATTAGGAAGGACAGATTTTCGTATTCTTAATAGTTGAAGTTATAGGTAGTAATTTCCCTGATAATGAGGGTCTAATTGTCCTGATATAACACTATGACTACAGATAACAATGCTGCAAAGGACAGTTTAAAAGCTAAAATAAATGAGTTTAGAAATTCCAGCTTCAGGGTTTTGGAGAGAAGGATCAGGCAGTAGAGATCCCTTGGTGCTCTTGCAACAGACCCAGGTTAGATTCCTCAGCATCCATATGGTAGCTCACAACTGTTTCTAGCTTTAGTTCCAGAGGGATATGATACCATCTTCCAGCCTTCCTGGGCACCAGGGAATGCACATAGCACCCATATATGCATGCAGACAAAATACTTATACATATGAAATAAGGTAAATGAATCTAAAAATAAATTAAAAGCAATGCCATTATAGAATGATAATTATGTGACCTCAATTATTAAAACAGTTTTACATGTTATATATTCTGTACATACATTGAAATATTCTATTATATTACTGAATAATTTTGTGGCATGTATTAATTCAAAAGTTATTTTAAAAGTGAGTGAGAAATAGCATGTACATGCGTGTGAATGTGTCTGCATTTGCATGTGTGTGTGTGTGTGTGTGTGTGTGTGTGTGTGTGCGTGCATGCATGCATGCATGCAAATGGTTGTTTGTGCATTTCCCAGTGGGTGTAGATATTTTGTTAAAAAAACTCAATGGGGGAAATACATAGGTCATCACAATATTTTTGTTTTTTTTATTTCTCTTCTCTTGCAGGAATTTTATTGACTCTCTGGATTCCTGTTATGCTTTTTTCATTCACTATTCCATTTATTTATTAAATGCTTTTCCTTTGATTTCTAGGAACAAATTCCTTCATTTTGCTGAGAAATTATTATCTACCCCTGAAGGTTTTAGTCCATGAACATCATGTTAGTTTTGTTAATCTTCAGTTGCTGCAATTGTATTTTCTTAAGTATGTGTGGAAAGTATTAACTCATTCAGTAGAACTTTAAATAAATAATGCAACTCCTTAGGTAAAGATCCCCCTGTTTCACATAACTGGTGTTAGCTTGTCTAATTTCTCCTCATTTATTTCAGTTTTGCCTGTGATATTATATTCAGTTTTCAAGTTTCTGCATGGCACAGTATGAAATATGTATGAAATGTAAAAACATTATATTGAATTAGAATGTGCAGTAGATATAAACATCCTCAGGCCCTGCATTTTAAGGATCAACAACTCATGCTTGTTGACAAGCAGTGCACCAAATTAACCATCTTAATTTTAATCTGATTATTAAAGTTTTGTTTATTTCACATTTATTTATTTGGTATTTTTAGTTGGGTTTGTTAGATAAGTTAAAATTATTACTCTATGAAAATAGGAATTTCCTCTTTTGGTGGCGTTAGCACTTCAGCTAACTCCTGCTGGTTCAGTGAGATAGCTGCTCTCCCCTGCACTCTGGGTGAAAAATGCTTTACAGTATCATCCAACCTTCTTTGGATAATGATGCTTTTTGGATCCTAATGATCTACTGCAGTGTTAGCAATTCCTGAGAAAAGTAATAAAAATGACATGAGTCCTGACACTTCTCAGCATTTTTCTTAATGTTTACAGAACCCAGCATCTCCCATGCCCTAAGGAAAAGAGAAAGCTTGGCACTAGACAGACTTAAACTAAACTGGTGATAATTTCCTCAGAGCACCAACCCTCCAGTGCCTTGGAAAGAATGGTGCTTGCTCATCTAAAAGAGATGATGCTTGTTTTTAAATAAGAGGATGTGTAGTTCTCAGCTTCCAACATGCAGGCTTATTGCCAATAAAACTCTCACTTTTCCAGCATGATGTCTAAAAATGACTCAGCTTTATTGAATATAATTGGGACTGATATATTCATATTTACAATATTGTTACTGGAGCTGTTGTGTCAAAGCCTTGGTCTTGGTAGCCCTAACAAACTAGACTCCTAACAGTAGTAATTACACAGATAAGTAATAATAAAAAACATAAAAAAGATTGTTCAATGTAACCCTATTGGAAAGAAGAAAAACTGGGCAGCTCCAAATACATCTTCCATCTTTTGGTTCATATTAGGTTTAAGTCAAATCAAAGGTCTATATAAATGTATAAATAAGTGTTAAGTATAGCTCTTCCTGTCATTGACACATAATTACTTCAGCTCTATTCTCTTCCTCAGAGGGTTCTAAATTGTCAAGATTATTTAAATCATTTTTTCATAAGTCTTTTTCTTCTGCTGCTGTGAGTTCTACAAGGATTATAATTCATTGGGTGTCTGCTGTTACAGTACTGTGGTAGATAAAAGAAGGTGGCAAGTGTCCCTTTAGAATAGACAACAATACGGACACTAAGAGAGACCTACATAGATATAATCTATGTGGGAAGTAGAAAGTATAAAAAGACAAGATCTCCTGAATAATTTGGGAGCATGGGGACCTTGGGGGAGGGTTGAGGGAGGGAGGGGAGTAGCAGGGAGGGGAACAGAGAGAAATAAAAAAAAAATTAATTAATAAAAAAAAATTAAAAAATCTTTGAGCCATCAAAAAAAAAAGAATATCTTCATTCCTTCGTGGATAGGTGTTGTTTAATAAAACAATGCCATGTGGAATACATACCCAAATATATGAACTTGGTATGAGAGAAACTTGTGCACTTCTATATTAAGTGTACCACAATTAACAACAGCCTTGAAATGAAAACAACCTGAGTTCATCCCCTTCCCTTCTATAACAATTTTTTCTCATACTGTTGTTCCCTCCATGCCCACATTACCTACAGATACTCCCTTACTAAATTACATACCCACTCTTCACTTTTCCACAGCCCCCAGCTCCATCAGGCACCCTTTGAAGTCACACAGGCTCTGCCTGCCAGAACACCAAAGAGATTGTCTATAGATTTTCTCTTCTCCCTCTCTCCCCTCAAATCCAAACCCCAGTCTCACATCTATGAATTCAGCAGAACACTTTTGGTAGTCTACCCTGAATTCTTGCTGGCATCTCCTGTGGATTCCACAGACTAGTCTCTTCTAAATTTTCTCCCTTTACTTGTTCCTTAATCCAATTCCCCAAACCTAGAAAGCACCACCTGCTAACCCAAGGAATTCTCCTCCCAGGGTAACAAGTGCACCGAAAGTTGGACCATACCTCACTTTCTGGCCTCTTAAATAAAATTGCCCATCTCATTAACAGCTTTGTAATTGGGATTCACCTCTGTATGCTATGAACATGTTTTGTTACCATTGTATAATAAAGAAGCTTCTTCAACCAATGGCTTAGCAGAGTAAAGCCAGGCAGGAAACCCAAACAACAGTGGTATAGAGAGAGAGTAGGCAGAGTCAAGGCAGCACCATGTAGTTGCTGAAGGAGAAAGATGCCACTGTTGGAACCTTTCAAGTAAGGCACAACCTTGTGTTGATACACAGGTTAATAGAGATGGGTTAATTCAAGATTTGATAGCTAGAAATATGCTGGAGTCATTGGCTGAACAGGGTTGTAATTAATATAGTTTCTGTGTGATTATTCGACTCTGAGCACTTGGGTAAAGAACAAGCAGTCTCTATTTACAAATGGCATTAAATCGTTCGGCAACTATATCCACATAAAAACTGAGAGAGCTTGGGAAGGAATTCTAGACACAAAAGGGAAGAGTTAAGCACAGATTCTTGGTAGTGGCATTTTTTTTTTCAGATAGGCTCTGTTTGCAGGAGGAAAGCAGAGACACAGTTTTTTTTTTATTTTTTTTCCATACATTGTTTTGTTTTATTTTTTCCATTCAAGAACATAATTAAAGAAATAAAATTTTTACCTTTCTTCCCCTTCTCCCGGTCCCCTCCCACTACCCCCCACCCCTCCTCCCTCCCCCTTCTTCTTTGAAAGAGGGCATGGTGCCCTGCCCTGTTGGAAGTCCAAGGCCCACCCCCATCCCTCCTGGCCTAGGAAGGAGTGCATTCAAAAAGACTCGGTTCTCAAAAAGATAATACATGCAGAAGAGATAGGTCCTGGTGTCATTGTTGATGGGTTGATGGCTCAGCCGTTAAAGGCTAGGCTCACAACCAAAAATATAAGAGACACAGTTTTTTTAAGAGAAGACTTCCTGACTCAGCATTAGCACAAGGAGGAGGAGGAGGAGGAGGAGGAGGAGGAGGAGGAGGCATGGCTTTCTTGAGAGAGGTTTACAACCTGGTTGATGCTGGCAACATGAACAGTTCTGGTTCTTTCTGGGGGATGGGTATAGGAATGGGGTTTGTGGGCAGCATGCCGCAAGTTACTTGGTGATGGCATGGGCCAACCCCAACTCCTTCCCAGAGTTGAGGGAGTGAGCACAGCTCCCACCCAGCGGTCCCAGAAGTAACAGTAAAAGTGAATCTGTCATTCTGGACAGGGCACAAGCAGGCAGGGCTGTGGAGCTGGTCCTAGTTACGTCTGCGTACAATTAAATAAAAAAGTTGCTTCTGGTCAGAAAATGATTACAGATATGCAATAAGGACAGATTCAGACAGAAGTAAAACTCTGAATGGGTCACAGTGTGTTTAGAAAATGTATGTAGGCTTGGGAGAGCAAAGCAAGAGAGTATAGAGAATTGTAAAAAATAGTAATATAAAAAAGTACAGACAGACATAAATTAAAGGAGTAAAAATAATAAAATAAGTATTAAATGTAATAAGTAAAAAAGAAGCCTTGCAGAGATGGAAAATACACAGAGTTTAGATTATGTATATTACTGTATTTTCTTTGAATTTTTGACATTTGATTATGGGGGCTGCTAAGATAAACCAACATATAAGTTTTAAAGGTATTTTAACTTAAAAATTTGAGTCTAAGGATATGTTACTTTGGAAATGAGGTTCTGCTTTTATTTCCACAGAGAATGGGAGCCTATGGATTTCTTCCAGGTTAATGTGGTTTGATGGAACAAGATCCTCCTAAAAGTCTCTGCGAACCCTAAAAACTTCACCCAGCAAAAAGCAGAAAGCAGTTTGAAAAAAAAAAACTATGCCCAAATGTCCAAAATGATTGTTTATAAAGGTTTGTTTTCATTTAAAGAAGGCTGATTTTTAAGTGGTTAATGGTCAGTTCTAAATTCACAGTCAATTTCTGCAAACAAAAATTAAGAGAGATATGATATAGAGATGAATGTTTTGCATTGGCATGGATCTTGGTTACTGATAAAAATTTATGGTCAATTTTGTTACAATATATGTACATGTATTTCTGTTCTTGTTTAAGGTATTATGTTTGTTCAACTCATTTAAAAATGTAATGTATAGTTAAGAAATATAGATTAATAGATAGTTAGACTCACAAAGATAGGATAGATGATAGAATATTTTCCTTAATTTGCCAAATATAAATGGACAAAATATTCTAATTATAATTCTTGGTTGATAACTGTTTTGTATATATAAATTTATTATGTTAAACTTAAAATATTCCTTTTTATTTAGACAGAAAAGGGGAGATTGTGTGGGATTCCCCTCTGTATGTTGTAAATATGTTTATTACTATTTGTTAATAAAAAAGTTGTTCTGGCCACTGGCTTAGCAGAATAAAGCCAGGCATAAAATCCAGAGATATATATAGAAAGTAGGCAGAGTGAAGAAGATGCCATGTAGCTGCCGAAGGAAGAAGACGCAGCTGCCAGAAACTTTCCGGTAAGCCACACCCTCGAGGTGATACACAGATTAAGAGAAATAGTTTAATTTAAGATGTAAGAGGTAGTTCATAAGAAGCCTAAGCTAATCTGTCAAGCGGTTTGTAGTTTTTATAGTTTCTGTGTGATTATTCAGGTTTGAACAGTCTGGAAATGAGTGAGCAGTGTCTGCCTTCAGCTCTGTAGCTGGAAACCTGCTGTGGCCTTGCTTTCCATTCAAATACCACCCCCCAAGGATCACAAAGATCTTCTCCTCCAATGTCCCTTCCCTAAAATCATGTCAGTATCACAGCTTCCAAAATCAGCATGCATTCCCTATGAACACACTAGCTGAGCAGGCCAGGAAAACAGGCAACATATAACCACCACACTCTTAAAATCCATGGAAGAAAGAGAAACCAAGGAACAAATCACCAAACTAAAAAGTGCAAAACAAGAAATCAGCACCTAGCCCGATGACTATCCCAATCCCAGTTGCAGAGACGCTTGTGCAAAAGCAAGGACAATACGCTTCTGCTAGAGCATAGTAATCTTGCTACAGCAGGCCCAGAATATTCCAACATAGATGAAGCACAAGAAAAAGGCCTTAAAACTACCTGTATGAATATGAGAGTGTTGCTTAAAGAAGAAATGAATAAATTGCTTAAGGCAGCAGTTATTAACCTGTAGATCATGACCCTTCAGGTATCAGCAAATCTTTTTACAGAGGTAGCATATCCGTATTTACATTATGATTCCTATTAGTAGCAAAATTACTGTTTAAAAGAAGCAATAAAAGTAATTTTAGGGTTTGGGTCTTCACAGCACGAGGAACTGTATAAATGATCAATAATTAGGAGGACTGAGAAGCACTGTCTTAGAAAAATCCAGGAAAATGTAAACAACTGAAAGAATTTAATAAATCTTTTAAATATATGAAGGAAAACAAATAACAGTGGAGGGAAACAAAGAAAATTTTACAAGACATAAAAATAGAAATAGAATCAATAAATAACACACCCAATATAGGGATTTCTATAAACTGAAAAACGGGAATTCAAATTGGAAATACAGAGGCAACAGAATACAAGAGACCGAAGAGAGAATCACAGCCATTGAGGATACAATAGAAGGAATGTAAGCATCAATCAAAGATAATGTTAAATCTAAAAATCTCAGATACAAAAATTTGAGAGAATATGAAAATATCAAACCTAATGATAATAGGAATAAAGGGAGGAAAAGAATCCCAGCTCAAAAGCCCAGAAAATATTTTCAACAAAATCATAAAAAATTACTAATTTAAAAGTAATGCCTATAAAGCTCCAAGAAACATATAGAACACCAAATAGATTAGAGAAGAAAAGAAAGTCCCCTTGCCAGATTAACAAAATATTAAATGCACAGAACAAAGGAAAAATATTAAAAGATGAAAGAGGAAAAGATCTAGTAACATAAAGGATGACTTAGAAGAATTAAAACTGACTTCTAAGAGGAGATTCTAAAAGCCAGAAAGACTTGGACAGCTGTGTTTCAAGTCAAGAGACCACAGATGCCAGCTCACACTACTATAACCAGAGACCTTTCAATCTCCATAGATGGAAAAAATAAGATATCCCATGATAATACCAAATTTAAACAATATGCATTTACAAATGTGAACCAACAGAAGATGTTAGAAGGAAAACTTCTAACTAAAAAGAAAACTTCTAACTAAAACTTAAAGACGTCTACTACACCCTTGAGAACACACTGAATAGATAGTATCAGACCATCAAAATTTAAGGAACAAACAAACAAACAAGTCACCAAAAAAACCTGGGAGGCTGAAGAGATTTCTTCCTAGCAACATGACAGAACACGCGAAAGCTCTAAAAGGGAAAGAAGTATTATACTCACGAGGAATAATCAAACTGGGGGCTGACATCAAGAAGAGAAACGAGAATTATACAAAGATTTAATGAAAGAAAGTTGTGTTTCTTTGAGAATATCAACAAGATAGACAAACCCTTACATAAACTAATAGGCTGAGAAAGAAGGTCAAAATTAACAAAATCAGGAATGAAGAGAATAATATAACAACAAATACTGGGGAAAACCAGAGAATCCTAAGGTCATACTTTTAAAACCTGTCCTCCACCAAATTTGAAAAACATAAAAAAGTGAGTAATTTTCTTGATACCACTCCTTCCTCTTCCTTGATTGAATCAAGATCAGATGAACAATTCAAATATACCTATATCCCCTACTAAAATAGAAACAGTCATTAAAAGTCTCAAAAGAAAGGAAAAAGAACAAGGCCAGAAGGCTTTTAGTGCAGAATTTTACCTGACTTTTAAAGAAGAGTTAATTCCAATACTCCTCAAATTATTCTACAAAATATAACAGAAGGAACATTGCTCACTTCTTTTCTGATGCCACAATTAATCTGAGACCCATTCATATAATGACCCAACAAAGAGAGTGAATTGCAAAAAGATTTCTCCTGAGTGTTGATTCAAAAACACTCCTAAAAGTACTTTCAAACTGAATCCAAGAACAAATCAAGCATTATATACAGACCCACATATTGTCAAAAATGAATGCATGATGAGATGTGCTATGTGCTTACCTGTTTTCAATATGGATAATTCTCATCCTGAAATTCTGCATGTCTTCTCTTATTCTATGTCACATAAACATGGGGGAAATTGACTTACTGGCTTTTTCTCTGCCTTAGGAAAAGCAGTCATATTAGGAAAGGTAGTATATAAAAACTTACTTATCAGAATTCGTTGAATCTCTTTGTGTTGCCATCTTTGGGTTACATCACAATGAATACCTCTTGGTTTTCCTATTGTTTATCTTTGAGACACATATACTATTTCTAATTGTATTACCTCCTAAAATCTGAAAACTTGCATATTAATATTTTATGTTTCCAACATCTTGCGCAGACTGAACCAGCCACTATTTAAAGTCATCTCTATTAAATTATCCCTAATTGTTTTATTCCTCTATGCCATCTTTTCTTTCCAGAACACTGGCATATTTTCACATTATTTAAATATTCATAAGCTTCCTTTGAATGCTAAGGTATAAATATACTAAAGTGAATATATGTTGAAAGAGTTTATACAAAGGAATTCATGTTTCTTATTTATATGATTAAATTTATTCCAACATCTTAGTATTTTTCTGGTTCTTTTAGCAATATTACTGAAAAATACAAAAATGCTTTCCTTCCAGGAACAGTATATTAATTAATAGCTGTCCCTGATAGATCTAGGTCTCTAGAATTTTAGGAATCTCTGAAGTAACAGGCCTGCATATTTTATTGATAAGTTTGAAAATGATGATTGGCACCTGGTCCATAAGCCACCTGGCCACACCAGACCTTTAGAGTCAGTAGGATATTAAAAACATACAAAATGAGTCGTTAGAAACTCTTTAGCAAATCTCTGTCTTGTGCCTCTTGGTTTGAGGTATTTCATGTACCTCAAGTGTCTAACTTAGAAAAGGTTTCTTCATGCAGCCCTGATAAAGAGGAACAATTAGAGAACACATCTGGTTTCTCTGGACTCTTTTGTAAGGGAGCTTGCATCTATGATTGAAATTTCTACATAATGTTCTTCTGCAGTAGACGTAAGTTTATAAACATTATTTTATGCTGAAATCAGTTTGACAGTTACTCTCAACATAGTCTTACTTCTCATATACATCAAAGTTAGCAAGTATCATTTCAGTTACTGGAATCTGGCTTTTAAAAAGGACACATAATTCAGAGATTGCAGGACTGAGAGAGCAATGAGAATTTTTAAGTAAGAATGACCAAGAGAACCTTATAAGTCCCATTGACTAAACTCTTTCATTTACATTTGTTTTAGATTTACCTTTTTTGATGTGTATGGATTATTTTCCTGCATGTATGTATGTATGTGTTCTACATGTGTGCCTGCTGACCATTGAGGATTTAAAAGAGTAAAGGATGTCCCCAAAAAATTTTTGATCTGCCACGTGGGTACTGCGAACCAAACACAGGTCATCCCAAGTAGAACTGCTGTTGAACTCTTATTCACCTCTCCAGCTCCTCACATCCGCAAAGTTAGTCAACATTCATTTTAGTGAGAAAAGGACATTGCAGAATATTAAATGTATTTACATATAATTTAATTTAAGAGCTGAAAAATAAGAATAGTCATTTACTATTACCCAAGAAGGTAAGGGAGGGGTAACTTGTTACATCCATAAGCTTTACATCCAGTGTGAACACATTCCTTCAATTTTAAAGGAAAATTATTACTCCCTAATATATCCATTGTAATCTCTAGGGAGACATGAGTCTCTGATAAAGATCACTGACTGCAGGCAAACCCATTTCTTATGGCTGGTTACATACTCGATTACAGGTAACTGCAAATTTGAGGATCCGTTTCATTAAATCTTTCTGTAAAGAAATTAAATCCTGAGTATGATAGTTGCTGTTGTTTACATCTATGAATGAGAAAAATTAGCACAAATTGCCCTTACATCTGTTAGGGACTCCTGTCTCAGGGCACAGTAAATAGTGCAAGCAGGAAAAGCTTGGGATATTGTTATTTGATTAAATATTTGTTTTTCATATAATTAGCCACATTCCTTCCCCTCCAGTAACTGATTTTGTATAATATTTATACCATTAATGTGTTTGAAGTATGGGGTGGGGTTCCATACTTTGCTTGTTAGCTTCAACTATTTGTTATATAAAACACCAAATATAGGAAAATCTCCCAGATTTAGAGGCAAACCAGGACTGAGTCATCAGTCCAGCTAAGTGGTATGTATCCATTATATAAGTTTTACTTTCCCAACTCCTTTACTACTTAGGCACTTGGTAAATGTTGGAATGAGGGACCATATTGACAGATACAGGACTGGGAAATAGTACTAGAAAAGTGCTTTACTCCCACTGCTAAAACAATACTGGGTAAAAATTATGGAGTTCCATGAAGGAATGATAGATTCTTTCCAAGGCAACAAGGCTGTTGTCTGAAAATACCCATTGATTTGTTGAAGATTTGGTAGTGTTCTGTCTAAGAGATGGTGACTGGTGCCTTCACCTGACAGAGGAAGAAAGCTATGAAAGAGAACAGGGGCTTTTTAAGATGCTCAGGTTCAATCTGCATAGCAAGGAGCAGGCTGTCAGTTTGCTTGAACTTCCACATATACTGTAGCATGATGCACCCAGCCTGATATCAGTCTATTCATCAATGACATTTTTACTCACAGAGAAAACACCTTTCTGCTAGGACGTAGTGCTCACACTGGAACACATAGTTCTCTAGAGGTAGGGCTTGTCTTTCACACGTATCTATGCTTAATTTATGAATCTCAAGTCTATTAAAATTGACTTTCAACAATAAAGCAAATTTAGTGGGTTTCTCGTTCCTGCGTATACTGCAATTGACATGAATGTCCTACAGAGACCACATACCAGCTGTAGGGTTTCCTCCTCTGTCAAGATCAACCTCCTTCTCTCAGTCCACAGACTTCATGAACAGTGGAAGCACAGAAAGAATACATACCGAATATTTGGTTCTTTAAAGCTGCACCATTAAGCAAAGATATAGACAAAAACACAGACCTTGAACTACAGCAAACATTTCTATATTCATAACAAAATATTAATAATTGTTTTCATTAATAGTCAATATATCACTAATATATTATTACAACTACAATATAAAAATATGATCATATGATTTCATTAATAACCTGAGAAGCATTATAATAATTGTAAATATAGATTAGAATCTTTCATTGTATAGTCATAAAATTTGGAAACACGTAATAGAAAAATGGTTACAGTGCTGTTAGACAGCTGAAGAGCTTGATAAAACATAAAAGAAATTTACCACTGTTTAGTAAATGATGACTTTTTATAAGCGCTACTATTTATCTTTCTATATATGTATCATTCAAGACCTGCATGTTTAAGAATATACGTTGATCATCTCAGAAACCAAGTAACACTGCTCATTGTATAAGAGAGTCTCCCTGTCAATAAAAGGATGTAAATCATAAAAAGCTATAACATATTCACATGGTTAGGTTATTCATGGGGAAATGGAAATGACCATCTAAAGTATATCTGCTTTGATATAGAAATCTGACAGCCGATTTCTTTGTTTAAAATTAACAGAGATACCACACTTGTTTAGAAAGCATGCTAATACTTCTCTGACCAGCAAGCACATGTGTCTAAGTTCCTTATCACAGAGCATTGTTATGAGTATATGTATTTATGTTTTCTCTCTTTGTTTGGATTTTCAAGACAGGGTTTCTCTGTAAAAGCTCTGGTTGTCCTAGAACTTACTTTGTTGACCAGGCTGGCCTTGAACTCACAGTAATCTACCTGCCTCTGACTCCTGAGTGTTGGGATTAAAGGCATGCACTACCACTTCCCAAGCAAGAAATAAGTACTTTTGTATTACTAGATTGTTTGGAAAGATGTGTATACACAGAACATGAGGGAGAGAGAGAGAGACAGACAGACAGAGACAGAGGCTCAAAGACATAGGAACAAGTGAGATTTTAAGTGATTAATAAAACATAATAAAGAAATGTCAGAATATTCTCAAAGAATATAAGAAAAATACTGATATCAATTCAAAATTGAAGTTTACTTTTTTAGCCACATATCTACGTTTCTGAAAAATACTGTAAAATATTTTCATAGTTATGGCAATGTAAGTGAAGAGCATACTTTCATACAAAAAAAAACCTATTTTGATTTCCAGAACTCATTTCTAAATCGGCCATTTCTAAGAAGTCAGAATAGAGCTAGAATCATGCCACTATGTTCAATTCCTTAGAAGCATAAATTCTTTCAAGCACAAGTGGATCCTAGAAAGAGTCCATGGCCAGTAAGGATTAATCAGACTTTGTTCATGTTATCAGTTATTTATATACCATTTTCCTAACTGAGCGTTGCTACTGCCGTAATGGCCAGAACTCACGCAGAGCTCCATAACTGAGACATCGCTTACAGGCTGATTTTATTGCTTTTGACACATTGAACAACAGAAGAGCCCATCAGCACAGGCACATTAGGATGCCAGAAGTGCATTCCATTCATTTGCTATATGAAGTCACTGCACAGCTGAATGTATATCAAATCTCGTCATTCTTTTCTTCAAGCAAATCTATAGCACACAGTCAATTGCACCAGTATTGATGAATGAATTCTCCTAAGAGAATTCAATACACTATCTCATTGAGAATTGAATTAATGATTGTCACTCCCCACTAGTAGTTTTGTAATTCACATAGTTTCTTCTTGACAATATGTAAATTTGGAAATTTATTGGATTTTTTTCTATGAACAGGAAAAATTACCATCAATATCCAGAATGCAGAATAATACTTTATTATTTTATTTTGTTTTTCTAGAAATTGTTTATAGTAATAATACTAGTCTACTTATAATATTCTAATTAGTTTTTTGTCATTATGCATAATGAAGTAAATATAAAAATGCTCCATCTGTAGTTCTTAAAGAAAAAGCATAGATAGATAGATAGATAGATATGTGCCTGTTGTATGCATATATGAATAAATGTACAGTTTTGTCAGAAACCTAATTGTCTCTGATTTATATATTTAAGTAGGCTATTTTGCCTTAGAAATTTCACATGTGCTACTTTACTTTCATTATGAGTCCTTATTTCCTCGTGTGATATTATTTTATGCAAAATGTAACATATGGTCAATGCCATACCGCACAGGTTGGCTGACAGAATTAGAGACTGTTATAAAGAATGAATCACTACACGTACTTACTTTCATGTCACATTCATTTTCTTGCAACATAAAATCAGACTGATAAAAACTAAAATGATCATTCTTCAATTGTCTACAATGATGCTACAGTGACATTTTAGAACTGTTTTAAATCAAGACAAACACCCATCGTGCTTAATTCCATGTCCCTGACTTCAAAAAGAATAAAAAGTTCACAAATATTTTACTGCAAAGCAAGTAAGGCAAAAAGCCATTTTTTTGAGTGCCACTGTTATCCAATCTCTGTATTATACTTCATTAGACATAGCATCTAAAGTTTTTAATTAATTGGTGAATTAGTTAATTAATTATTCTGTTATATAATACAACCTGACCTCAATTTCCCTCCTTTCTCTCCTCCCCGTCCCTGACTCCCACTTCCCCTCTGTTGGGGGAGATTTGTTTGTGATGTTGCTTTCAGTTCAGCAATGAATGGAGCTGGGCCTTGATTCAGAGAGCAGTGCCCACATTCAGCTGACTGGCAAGCATGGACTATAGAGTTTTCTGGTGGACTCAGATGAGTTAGAAGAAAAACAAAGGAATAGGGAGGGGCCAAAGGTGATGTGTGACCCTTTTCTAGAGGGAATTATTTTCTGTGACTCTTTGTGTCTCTATCAGGCTATACCTTAATATCTGACTTGCAACCATATTTTTATTAATAAAACAAACAAACAAAAGAAGCCACTTTACTCTCTCTTTCAGATCCATTCCTCCTATGTTTCAGTTCAGATAAGAGCAGGCCTCCCAGGGATATCAACCAAACTTGGTATATCATGTTACTGTAAGACTAGGTACAAACCCTCATATTAAGGCTGGACATCATAACCCATAGGAGAAAAAAAATGCTCCAAATGCAGGCAAAACCATCAGAAACAGTCCCAGCTCCCACTTATAGGAACACCACATGAACACTAAGCCATACAACCATAACATACATGTAGAAGACTGAGATCAGACCCATAGAGGCTCCCTGATTTTCGCTCCAGTATCTTTGAGCCAGTGGATCCTGTGGGCTGTGTTCTTGTGGTGTCGTGAATGTAAATTTTTAATTCATGACACTTATCATTGTTCATAAATATTTAAGAAAATGTCAAATTTTTCAATGAGTCACACTCATCATTACTTAATTTAATAAAATTTAAATGGGAATTGAATGTTGTTCCTATTGTAAATATTTAACACTGCATTGGGAGTAATAACTGATAAATAAATGAAGAATAACATGTTTTATTTTTATAAGAACTCATTTCTGAATGAATTTCAAATAAATACATTAAATAATTACAAATTTGAGATGGATGTCTAATAATTATAGCAAAGTATTTTATAGAATAGGATGAGTTTCTAGGACCATTAACATAGTTCAGATGCAGTAGGATATGCTTTATACATTTTAATGTGTTGATATTAAATAATGAAAAGCATTTTATAAGTGAGAAATATTCCAGATACATTTGTGAGTTGTTCATTTGTAAAGTTGCTTAAATTGAGATATCAATCTTTAGCTCTTTCTTTTAGAATCTCTAGCTTGTTTCTTTTAGAAACAAATTTGCTTGATATTTAGGTGTTCTATAATTTTTAATAGATCTTGGATTGAATTCTTCATTCTCTTCCGAGCAATCCTAATGACAAATTCTTATTTTAATTAATAAAATTTCTATTTAAAGAGAGCTAGAAACTACTTTTGTTTCAGTTGAAATATTGAGCCTTTATTTTGTTCTAAAATGTTTAGTTTTGTTTTTTTTATTTGAGAATGTGTTTATCTTCCAAATTATTTTAATAGTTTAGTATTTGTACCAGTACCTTTACTACCATAAATAGTAACCACTTCTACAAGGGGGGTGTATGATTTTCCTCTTTAATTTTAGTTTCTTTAAACTGCTTTAACATAAATTCTAAATCCGTATGCTGAAAATGAGAGCAAACTCTGAGAAAGATTTTGCATTCAATGATAAATGCCCTTAAGGAATATATATATAGTCTTACTCCAAATAGGTGTTTAAAATCAATTATATCAAAACTAATAATGTTAATTAAATAATACTTAGACACAACCTGAGCTATGAGAAAAGAGTAAAAGACTTTGGAGTACTTATCATTAAATGAAATGTCTTTATCAAACCCCTGCTTTTAAGACTCAGGGATTTATGGAGAAGAGGAAACAGATTGCAAAAACTGCAGAAAGTTGATGATTTCAAGGAAAATCAACTTCAAGATAGAAAAAGACTGGTGTACATATGAACTCACTGGGAGAGCAAACACAAAAACCTGAATAGGTTCAAACCAGACAAAATGCTAGAACAAAAAGAAGAGAATTGGTCAGAAAACTCCACCTATGACTTAGAAGCTATTTGTAATTGATATCTCCTCGGAAAGATAAAATCAATATTCTCCAATGAATTGTCATTGGGTAGATTAACCGTGATGTAAGGCAGGCCCCATGCCAAGAAGTAGTTGGCCAATACAAAGTGAACTCCATATTTTTTGTGTGTACTTTTTTCTATTTATTTATTTATATCTCATTGAGTTCTTATATTTTTTATTATCTTTTTTTGGTAAGGGATTTTTTTAAGGTGTAGTAATGTGTTTGGTGGATAAACAGATGAGGATCATCTGGAAGGCATGGGAGAAGTGAAAAATATAATTAAAATATTTTGCATGAACATTTTAAAATAAATATTAATATGATAAAAAATCTGAGTCATTGTGCAACTTAATACATTGATATTCAATAACCATAATTTATTGTTATTTCCATTTTTATTAAGAACTTTTTATGCAATCTTTTCTCATTTTACATAACTATCTTCGTTTCCACTCACTCCCTTCCTCCCACCCTACCCTCCTCCCCAAACTACCCCTCAGAAAGGGGTACGGCTTCCCATGGACAGTCAACAAAATCTGACGCTTCACTTTGAGGCAAGAACAAGGCCCTCCACACTGTATTTAGACTGAGCAAGGTGTCCCTCCAAAGAGAATGTGCTCCTAGATGCCAGTTCAATCTCTAGAAATAAATCTTGGTCCCACTGCCAGTGGCCCCACAGACTGCTCAAACCTCACAACTGTTGCCCACGTTCAGTGGGCCTAGTTTGGTCCTATGTAGGTTCCCCAAGTACCAGTCCAGAGTCACTAGATTGGGTCTGCAGTTTCTGTGGGGATCACCACCATGGTCTTGACCCCTTTGTTCATATTATCCATTCTTCCTTTGTTGCGCTGGTCTTTAGTATCTTGGCCTGTAGATCTCTGCATTTGCTTCCATCAGTGGCTGAATGAAAGTTCTTTGATGATAAGGAAGTCACCAATCTGATTACAGAGGAAGACCAGTTTAGGCATCCTCTCCATCATTGCTTAGGTCTTAGCTTTGATCATCCTTGTGTATTCCCAGGAATTTCCCTAGAGCTATGTTTCTAGCTAGCCCTTTAATGACTCCCTCAATTATCTCTTTCCTTTCTCTCCCTCTCTGTCCTTCCCCCTTCTTGATCATCCCATTATTCAAGAAACTAGACATCAAATTACCATATAATCCAATCAAAAATGGGGGTACAGATCTAATCAGAAAATTCCCCAAAGAAGAATTGCAATTTGCTGATGCTGATGCTTAAGGAATTGCAAACGAAAACACCTCTGAGATACCATCTTACACTAGTCAGAATGGTTAAGATCAAAACACCAATGGCAGCTTATGTTGGAGAAGATGCACAGCAAGGGGAACACTCCTGCATTGCTGGTAGGAGTGAAAACTTGGACTATATAACTGTAGAGACATACAGTCTCACAGACTGACCAACTGCCAGGTTCTTAGACTATTTAGAATGAGACAGTCAGTCACTTTTGGACTACCAGAATCATATCTTATAATTCAGCCTAATAAATCCAAATCTAATAAAAAATATAGATTAAATATATAAATTTATTTGGTCAGTTCTGTTTCTTTAGAAAACCCTGACTAATATAATAAATACTAAAAGTGTTTCTGAAATTTTATTTGTCTGTTAAGGTAGGATGTGCTATTACTGCATAACATCCCCATTATACAACTGCCTTGTATTCTTAGTCAAAACATTGCATTAGCTGTGTAAATTTAATCAATTTTTCTAACCTTTTTCTTTAAATTTATTATGTAATTAAATTCAAGTAAGCTAAAATTTAGAAAAAGTATCTCAAAGTCTATACATTTCTATATTTATTAAATGATCGATTAATTTTACATCCAGACCTCAATTTTTCTTCCCTCCTCTCCCACCACTTCCCTTTTTTTTTTTTCTTTTTTTTTCCATACATTGTTTTGTTTTATTTTTTCCATTCAAGAACATAATTAAAGATAAAAAAAAATTTTTTTCCTTTCTTCCCCTTCTCCCGGTCCCCTCCCACTACCCCCCACCCCTCCTCCCTCCCCCTTCTTCCTTGAAAGAGGGCATGGTGCCCTGCCCTGTTGGAAGTCCAAGGCCCACC